>BQNB010026513.1:11908-58521 GCA_026074375.1 Tanacetum coccineum | reverse complement strand
GGTTACAAAAATATTTTTCTTTCTCTTATTTTGTTTTTAGTCTATGCAAACTCGCTCTTCTTCAACATTTATTGGTGAACCTTCTACGAATCCTACTTCTTTCGAAACATCATAATCGTAGACGATCAAAACAAAGAGTCGAACCGTTCGCTCTTGAAAAGGTTCTCGTAGTTACGATGGCCGATCAACGTACTATGGCGGAATTACTCCGTGTACCCACCGAGGGTTATGCGGAGGCAATCGTGGTACCACCCATTCCCGCTGAGTATTTCGAGCTCAAGCATAGTCTAATCAATCTTGTAACTTTGAAACAATTCTTCGGTTTTGAGAAAGAAGATCCTCATGCTCATATTCGATATTTTAACAAGATTACTTCTATGTTGAAGTACAAAGATGTGCCCGAGACATCGATTAAGATTGTGCTTTTTTCATTTTCTATCGATGGTCCAGCCTGGATTTGGCTCGACAAAGAACCTTCACATTCTATTCTCACTTGGGACGATCTTGTGTCCAAGTTTATTAACCATTTTTTTCCTCCCTCAAAAACAACAAATCTCTGGAATGAAATTTCAAATTTTCAACAAAAGTTTGAAGAAACATTTAGTGAGGCATGGGACCGATTCAAGGATCTCCTTCGAGCATGCCCCCATCATGGTTTTACCGAATTGCATCAACTCGATACCTTATACAATGGTTTAAACCCATCCGATCAAGATTCTTTAAATTCTGCCGCTGGTGGCAATCTTTTAGAAAGAAGTGCATAAGATGTGTTGAAAATCATTGAAAACAAATCAAAAGTTCGTAATTCAAGAAACAAACCGATTGTTTCTCAAGTAAAAACAAGTAATGTCGATTCCTCAGAGATAGCAAGTGCCGTAGCTAGTGCCGTGACTAGTGTGTAGGATCGATATTCCTTAATGAAACACTGATATACTGTCAACTATGCGGAATCTAGTTGGCAGTACTTATGAAGAGGGTACATGTTTGGCGTGCTTCATTCTTACCGACAGTTTCCTGCCACCGATGGCAAACACTTTTTTTGGGCTATCAAGACAATATTCAAGGATATGTTTCAGCAGCCTGCAAGTGAATCTAACAATCAGGGATAATACGTGTTCATATCGACCCCAGAGTATAGCTAATCAGTTCCGACTAACCGGTTTTGCTCAACCGAATGTGCAAAATCAAGGGTTTAACCAGAATCGAGGAAATAACTTCAATCAAGGAAATACGTCTTATCAATCTCTGATTCAAACTCAAGTTACTACTTCGAGTGACTTGGGAGAAATTTAAGAAATACGAAATGAGGCTAGTATGCAAGCCATAGAAATCATATCAGTAATTTAAAATCAGAATTAAGAAATGAATGCATTCTATATGCAAAAATCAAAAATAAATACATTTCAAGAATGAATTGAGAATGAAATGCTAAATTGTCAAATCAACAATGAAACTTAAGAAAATGATGGCTAGTTTTTATTCAAATGAATACCGCTTCTTCTTCGGGAACGGGTTCACTTCCTAGCCTACATCAGCGTTGCCTAACCCGAGGGGTGACTGAAGCAATCTCCACTCAGAAGTGTTTTTTCATATGTTGGAACTCCGATTCCACCTCTATTTCTCCTCTTCTAAGGTGGTGGAACGGAACCCGATGGGGACAAGGGATTTACACGGGGCACCAAGTACCGAAAACATCTCCTCCGGTAGTCCGAATTCAAGCTCCAATTGATGAGCACGTGTTGGTGCTACTAGCCTAAAACGTTTTACCTTATCCTTCACGAGCCAACAAACTCAAAAGTCTCCGTGGGAAAAAAGATATATTCTAGCTTCAAAAATTTGTTGAAAATCATTAGGATTTACATTTCGAGCTTAGTTTCACAATGCTCTTTTCATATGGCCTAAATTTGCTTCAAATTTAAAAGTCGCCTAAATACAAAGAAAAATTATTTGACTTAGTCAAACACCGGTGAATGAGAATTGTTCGGCGGTTATCCTAAAAAAGTTGCCCGAAAAACTTGGAGACCCCGGCAAGTTTCTTATACCGTGTGATTTTCAGGGAATGGTTGAATGCTCAGCCTTGGCCGATCTTGGTGCAAGCATCAATCTTATGCCTCTTTCCGTATGGAAAAAGCTTTCTCTTCCCTGAACTTACCTCCACTCGAATCGGGACTCTCGAGCTTGCGGAAGATCAATTACTCGACCAAAAGGTGTCGCCGAAGATGTCTTCTTTAAAGTGGGGAAGTTTCATTATCCGGCTAATTTCCTAGTCGTTGATTACGATGCCGATCTTGGTTCCTCTATTCTCGGGAGGTCCTTTTCTAAGGATGGCTCGATGCGGTAATTGATGTTTTTCGGTGAAGAAATAACCTCTTGTATTTTAATGATAAGCCATAACTTTTAAAGTTTCTGTCAAACTTCAAGATACTCCTACAATAATTCTGAATTGGTTAATCGAATCGATATCATCGACGTTTCATGTGAGGAGTATGCTCAAGAAGTTCTCAGTTTTCCAGATAGTTCTAAAAGTGGCAATCCCACTCCGGCTTTAGATCTTATCCTTTCTACTTCTTTCCCCTCTCTCACTCCTTTTGAAGGAGGTGACTTTATTTTGGAAGAAATCGAAGCTTGTCTTACAAATGATTCAATTCCACCAGGAATTGATGATGCCGACTTTGATCCGGAAGGAGACCTTCTTCTACTCGAGAAGTTATTAAATGATGATCCATCATCTCCTCTCCCTCTGAAGGAACTTCATTTTGAGGAACTTAAAACAATAAAATCTTCTATTGATGATCCTCCGGAGCTCGAGCTCAAGGATTTACCGTCTCATCTTGAATATGCATTTTTAGAAGGAACCGACTACCTACCCATACCTAATTTCTATAGACAGTAAAAATGAAGTAAAGGCCACCTTTTAAAGGTTCTTAAGCACAATAATGGGCCATCGCATGGAAAATTTCGACATTATGGGTTATCGGCCCTAGTTTTTGGTTATATATAAGATCTTAATGGAAGACGATTTCAAACCGGCGGTTCAACATCAAAGAAGGGTAAATCCGAAAATTCATGAGGTTATCAAAAAGGAAGTTATCAAACTCCTTAATGCTGGATTGATTTACCCTGTCTCCGATAGTCCGTGGGTGAGCCCCGTTCATTGTGTGCCTAAGAAGGGTGGTATAACCGTTGCTGAAAATGAAGATAATGAGTTGATTCCTACGAGATTAGTTACCGGATGGCGTGTTTGTATTGATTACTTTAAGCTTAATGATGCGACTCGTAAAGATCATTTCCCGTTGCCTTTTATGGACCAAATGCTCAAACGACTAGCGGGAAGTGAATACTATTGTTTTCTAGATGGTTTTTCTGGATCTTGTACAAATTCTCATTGACCGAACGACCAAGTTAAGACCACTTCACTTGCCCCTTATGGGACGTTTGCCTCTACGACGCCTATGCCTTTGGTATTATGTAATGCACCGGGCACGTTCCAAAGGTGCATGATGGCCATTTTCCACGATATGATCGAGGAAACAATGGAGGTCTTTATGGACGATTTCTCGGTCTTCGGGGATTCTTTCTCGTCATGCCTCTCCCATTTAGAAAAAAATGCTCAAATGGTGCGAAGACACTAATTTAGTTCTAAATTGGGAGAAATGCCATTTTATGATAAAAGAAGGCATTGTTTTAGGACATAAAATTTCAAAATCCGGGATTGAGGTCGACAAAGCTAAAGTTGATGTTATCGCTAAACTCCCTCATCCGACTATCGTCAAAGGCATTCGAAGTTTCTTAGGTTACGCCGGGTTTTATCGTCGATTTATTTAAGATTTTTTCTAAAATCGCCCCGCCGATGACCCATCTTCTTGAAAAAGAAACCCCGTTTGTTTTTTCCAAAGAATGTATTGAAGCATTTAACTTTCTTAAAAGAAAAGTTAACAGAATAGCCTCGAATTTTAGTTCGCCCCCCGATTTGGATACTACATTTGAAATTTTGTGCGACGCTCGTGATTTGCGGTAGGTGCAGTATCTGGGTGCTAAGGAAAGACCAAACATTTTCAGCCTATACACTATGCAAGTAAGACCATGACGGATGCTCAAGCACATTACACGACTACGGAAAAAGAATTATTAGCCGTGGTGTATGCTTTTGAGAAATTCTGGCCTTACTTAGTCTTATCAAAGACCATAGTGTATACGGACCACTCGGCTCTTAAATATCTTCTTGCTAAACAAGATGCTAAGCCGAGGTTGCTCCGGTGGATTCTCCTACTCCAAGAATTCGATGTTATTATTCGTGATAAAAAAGGAGCGGAGAATCTCGCGGCCGACCACTTATCAAGACTAGAAAATCCCCATCAAAGTGATCTTGAGAAAAAGGAAATTACGGAAACATTTCCTCTCGAGACACTTGGGATGGTTACCTTTCGTGGTGATTCGAGTACCCCATGGTTTGCCGACATTGCAAATTACCATGCGGGGAATTTTATTGTGAAAGGGATGTCGTCCCAACAAAAGAAAAAATTCTTTAAGGATGTTAAGCATTATTTTTGGGACGACCCCTACTTGTTTAAGATTTGTGCGGATCAAATGATTAGGCGATGTGTTCACGGCCAAGAAGCCGTTGATATCCTCACGGCTTGCCATAATGGACCCACCGGGGGACATCATGGTGCCAACTACACCGCTAAAAAAGTCTTTGATTCTGGTTTCTATTGGCCTACTATTTACCGAGATGCCCATGACTTGGTCACACGGTGTGACGCTTGTCAACGTCAAGGCAAAATCTCACAACGTGATGAAATGCCTCAAAATGCAATTCAAGTTTCCGAGATCTTTGACGGTGGGGCATCGATTTTTATCGGGACCATTCCCGTCTTCCGAGAGGGAAAAACAGTACATTCTCATGGCGTCGATCTACTTGCAAAATGGGTTGAAGCAAAGTGCTCCCACTAATGATGCTCGAGTTGTTGTAAAATTCCTGAAATATCTCTTTGCCCGATTTGGAAATCCTCGTGCTATTATTAGTGATCGCTGGTACCCCATTGTTGTAATGTTCAATTTGACTAATATAGTATGTTTATAAGGAGGAGTTAACTCATCGTCTTTCTATGTCGTATTTCCAAAACGAGATCGAGATCGTGAACAAAGTGGAAGTTTCAAATCATGGATTGAAACGTATTTTAGAAAGGACCATAGGTGAAAACCATGCTTCTTGGTCTGATAAGTTAGATGATGCATTATGGGCCTTCCGTACCGCTTTCAAAACACCCATCGGGTACACTCTTTATAAGCTCGTGTACGGAAAGGCTTGCCATCTTCCTATCGAGCTTGAACACAAGGCCTATTGGGCCTTAAAACATTGTAATTTGGACCTTAAGACCGCAGTTGATCACCGGAAGTTCAAATGAATGAACTAAATGAACTTCGGGATCAAGCCTACGAGAATTCTTTAATCTACAAAGAGAAAAAGAAGAAGATTCATGACTCCAAGATTAAAAACCGCATCTTTAACGTTGGTGATTGAGTTCTTCTCTATAATTCTCGATTAAATATTTTCTCAGGCAAGCTTAAAACCCATTGGACCGGACCATTCACCGTTGCTCAAGTTTTCCCTTATGGTGTCGTCGAGTTATCTCAAACCGACGGACCAAATTTCAAGGTGAATGGTCATAGACTTAAGCATTATTTTGGAGGGGACATACCACCGATGGTTGTCCCAGATCTCTAAACTTTCCCCATGGACCACTAAATTCGAGGACCGAGTCAGGCTCGTGACTCAGTTAACAAAAACAAGCGCTTCTCGGGTGGCAACCCATGCTTATCCTTAGTAGTAGTATATTAGTATAATAGTTATTAATAAGTGTGATGTGAGGAGGTTCGCCTCTTCCTTTCTCGTGTTTCGTGTTTTGTGTTTTATGTCCAGGATTGCCTGGATAAAGACTCTCGTGCTCATTGTTTTGTCCATCGTCCACTCGATCTTCAATCCTTCACATGTTTATATATGGGAATCTGATATCCTAGATCTTATTGATTTAACGTTTATCTATTAGCATACTTAATAAACGGCTTTAGATTTGCGTAGAGACCCCTTAATATTTGGATTATGCCTTGAAATTAGTATGGGGGTGACAGTCTCTCAATGTGGACAATGTGTAGTTCTAGTAGGGGGGATCTTTCGATTCGATCTTTACTGCATTTGCCTTGATGTTCGTTAAACCCCGTTTTTAAACCATAAATAGCAAAAGTATGCAAAATTAAAAAAATCAAAAATAGGAGTATAAGTGTTTTGATACGTAGTTTTGTCTTTTAAGAATACATTTTTGACTTAGATCGAGCATCGTTCGCTCTAGCTTGCCCCTTAACTTATATAAATTTAAGCTTTTTCTAGTCTTTTATATAAGAAGCTTTAAAATGCGAATTCTAGCTTAAATAAAAAGCCAAGAGTTTGCAAGTTTCCATGTTAGACTTTAAATATGCAAAGCTTGTTTTTTATTAGACTAAGCATTTGCGGTCTTTTTTATTAAAGATTTTAAAATTCTGCGTAGAATGTAAAATGATTAGGAGTTTTATATAAGTTAGATGCGTAAACACTAGAGTTGTTGGATCTCTTTAAGGCTCATGAGTGGTTGATTGTGGCTTTTTGCTCCCATAAGTTAATAACATTTATTTAATTCGTTTAAATAAATAATGTTGCCTTTGGTTTTTGCGATTATTGTTGAGATCACTTCGTAAGATTCTTCTAGTGATTAAGGTACACATCGAGGTTTTTCTTTTGTCAATGTATGTGGGGATAATAGTGTACCGATTCCGGAGGCTCCCTACACTAACGGTTGTCTAGGTAGCTAAAAGACCACTGATCTTGAAATTTGGTATATACTAATAAGTTATGTAATAATCACGAAGTCAGAAATAAGACTCACTACCCTATGCCGGCTAACAAACTTCCGATTGGTAGTCGTTTTTAAAGCGGTGGAGGTAATAATATAATAAACTATGGGCATGATAAAAGTTTAATGCATCTTGGCAAGCTCACAATCCGATTTTGACGTCTTCTAAATATAGGCACATATGTAATTAATTCTGAGACTGATAAAAGTTTGCTGCATCTTGCCGCGCCTCACAACCGTGTTGCTGCCTTATAAAAGGTCAAGGGATCACCGAGGTCTTGATTGGTTCTTTATAGTCGGAAATAACTCCTGGACCATGGGTCGGTCGGCATACGATTGTTGGCAGTTGTTTTAAAGGACCGAGGTTTATAATGTTGCATTAATAATAATAAAGCCATATTTCGCTTGTTTCTTTGTTTTTCGAGGTTATCGAAAAAGGATATCCCTAAATCAGTGTGAAATTAGAACCTTAATGTGGATCTTATTCTCACCATATCGTCTCTTTAGGAAAAGATTTCAAACTAATTGTGGTCTAAACCGGGTTTACTTTATATGAATAAGACATTAATTTATTTTTCACAAATAATAATAATGAAATCTTTATAGGATTTAGGAATAAGGGAGCGGAAAATAGCTATGCATCCACAATTAGCATTTATGAGCAGTGTTAGCATCTTAACTTGTATTTAACAATAATTTCCTTTTAAGCTTAGTTTGGGGCAGGTGAAAAAATCAAGGACGATGAATTTATCCTTTTTAGTGTTTCTTGTTCCGTGAAGTTATGATATGGTTAGAATGTTAATAATAAATTATATAAAAATGGTTAAAATAGAGGTGCTTTTCAAAAACTAGTGATCTTTTAAATCCCCTTAGTTGAACTTAGAACTATTTTCGAGTAATTAGTCTAAGGGGGTGAAATTGATGGTTTTTCTAAGTTTGTATTTATGACATTGCATGAGGAAACGGCAATAGCTTAGTCTGGGGGATTTTGGTATGTGCTTAAATACACATACCTTTTTACTAGTTAAACAAGCTTAAAAAGACGAACTAATGACCAATAATACATGAAAAATGCATTGTATAAGTGTGTTTTGTCTATTTTGACTTGCGAGTAACAGATAAATCACAAAAGGACAAAAATAATGCAAAAACAGACAAAGCCGAGAACGAGAATGCAATAAGCACGAAGAAACCGAAGCCGAAGGCGTGCCCATCTTCTATGGACCAACCCGGGCCCACTTAATGGGTCGGGTCAGCTCATTAGCTTATAGACCTTAAAACTTAAGCCTTATACAAATCCATAATGCCATTAATCCAATACAAGCCTAATCATATAACAAAATCCCAACACTTATAGCCCATCTAAAGTCAAAACCCGGCTCAAAGATTTAGAGAGTCATATTACTGTACATCTTCTTCCCATTCCCTCCTTTCTCACTTTCACACAATGATTACCAAGGTTAATCAATCACTTTCACCCCACGCCCGTTTGCTTCTAGAAAATCATTAAGATCAAACTGTCACATCAATCATGGCCACATTGGCAATTCCCTGAAATCCTATTGGCTATGAAACGTAGATAGGAATGAAGGGCTTAGATGAAGGATTAAGAGGCGGTTTGAATTGGAAGGCTAGGATTAAAGTTCACATACGCTCCTGAGGTTTTGGATCCTTCCTCACATCACTATAAAATGAGGCCTTCATCACACAGATGAGGCGTGTAGGATTTTAGCTTAAGTTTAGAGTAATTTAGCTTATTGTAGTTATTTTTAGCTTATTGTCATAAATTTAATATAATTTCCTTTTTAAAGCATTGTACTCACTTTTGAATATCAATAAAATTCTGTTTTAAATTAGTGTTTAATTCATGTTTTTTACTTAATGCACTATTGGTTTAATTAAGCTCAGTTTTAATCTAATAAGCTCTGTTGGGGGGGTGGGGTGGGAGGGGGGATCTTTAAGTCTTCTCAACTACTTCTTAGTAGCTTATACTGAGTTAAGCCTTCAAAAGGCTTTTAACTGAGTTAGACTTTTATCTCTACTTATCTTTCCCTAATTTACCTCGCTCTATTGGATGAATAAGCAAACCTGGATGGGCTTATAGACCTTACCAGCTTATCTATGATAAGATGGAGCTTTTTTACTTTAAGCTCAATTGAGCATTTAAGTCCCTGTTTATCTAGGACAAATGTTTTCTTTCATTTACCATGTGTAGCTTAATTTTCTGCTTTAGCTTATTATAGTGCTTATTTACTGCTTAATTTTTCTTAATATCTGCTAGTTTATGTTTAAATGCTCTTAATATGCTTAGTTTATGATTTTCTTTCACAATTTGTAGCTTGCCTTAATCTGTTTTAGCTTTAAAGTTAAATTTCAAAGTTTTAAGGAGTGTTTGGGTCAAGGCTGCAAAATGGGTCAAATCTGTTTTAGGTTTTTAAACAAGCTTTGATAAGCTCAATAAAGGTCTAAAAACTAGTTTACATAATTTTAAAATAGGTTTGGTTAAGCTTTAGAGTTGTTTGATTAAAGACTTAAGTCTGCTAGTTTTAATCTACTACAAAACTGTTTTAATCTTAGATCCATAAAAGTGCACTTAGGATATAGTATTTTGGTGATCAAAATGAGTTCAAGTCAAATCATTATGCATCTATTTTGAGGTCACATAGTCTTTTTAAGAGAATTAGTCAAAAAAGTTTTAGTAAAGGTGGCTTTAGTTTCTAAACAGGATAAACTGTTTGGTGTGCTTTTTAGTCATTTAATCTCGCTTTTAAAAGCTTTAATCCGCTTTGTTAAATTAGCTTTTAGTAGTATTAAAGTAATTAATTTTTATGTTTTTAGATTGTCTTACTTGATTTTTATAGCATTTAAATCTAGTCTCAAAGTTAGTTATTTTAAACTCAGAAACAACCAAGAATCATTAGTAGCTTATACTCCATTTTATTTAGCTTTTCTAGTTTAATTTTCTAGTAAAATTTGCTTATTTTCTGCTTTAAGTGCTGATCTAGGTCATAGTAGCAATCAGTTTTGAGCTTATTTCAGGGTGTAAAGTTTATTTTTCATATGCTGGAATTTAGGTTTAAATTTTAGTCTTTTCAAAAGTTCTAAACCAAAAATATTAATGATGTGTGTGAATCAGTTTATTTCAGTTTAGATTTTTTCATAGCTTATATTTTCACAAAATGCTATAACCTCTTGTTTTTTCAAAGTAGTTTATAGTACTAGCTTAATTTGTTTTTATGTTTTGAGGTTTAGCGTATTAGTTTAGTTGCTTAAAAGTGCCTTCTTAGGCTGTTTTGATTGCAGTTTTAGAAAGAAAAAAGAAGAAGCTAAAATTGGATTTCTGAGCTTATGGCTAGTTGGAATTGCTTATTTTGGGTTTAGCTTTGCTGTTAGTTTTGGAGTAGGATTGTATTAGCTATTTAGATTAGTTTTGTGTTTATAGATGCTTATGTGTAAAAAAAAACAGTTAAGTAGTTAAGCTTTTAAGCATCCTGTCACTTTATTCTAGCTTTTCCTAGCTTATTAGTGGTTTTCAGCAAAAAGTCATTTTGTTAAAAGTTCTTATTTTAGTGGTTAGAAGCTTTTTCAAAAATAAAAACTAAAAAAATGTTTTTTAAAAAAGAAAGGTCACAGGGGTCGAACCTGTGACCTCTCCTTTATAACACCAACACCTCACACACACAACACTTAACCAACTGCCCTGGGGTCTTTTTCATTTCTTTCTTTGTGTCATTTCATTGTTATAGGCGGCGTTTTTTAGGTTTTTAGCTTTATTTGGCTTATTTGCTTCATAACTGCTTATTTGTTTTAGCTTATTTTCTCGTTTTATTTTTCCCAAGTTTAGATTAGTTCATAGTACTTTTCATAATTTTCTAGAATTTTAATAATTAGTTTACTATTTTTAATATTTAATTTAGATTAAAACTGTTTTTAATCTAATAAATAAATATAAAGTAATAAAATATTAATTATTTTGTCTAAAAATTATTTTTTAGTCATTTGGGATTAATAAATCATGAAAAAACATTTTAGGTTAAATTTTGATTTATTTGCTTTAAATATCGCGTTTTTAAATTCCCTGTTAACGTTTTCTGTTTAATTTCTTAAGGATTTTATTGTTTAACTTGTCTTTACATGTTTATGCGTTTTCAATTAGTAGAATGAGAAATCAAAATAAAAAATCTCTTAAAACCATTCAAATCAGCGTTTCACGAATTAACCGTATTTTAATTCCACCTCGTCGGTTATTCGACTCGGAAAGTTTTGAATTTTACTTTGAATAAAAATAATCTTCTAGAAGCATTTTGGAATACTTATCTTATACTGTTATTGATAATATCCATATATACGTATTTGGAGACGAATCAATAACGGTTTTGTTATGAGATAACGGTTTTGGTGAAAGATAACGGTTTTGTTAGAGATAAGGTTTTTGGTTGATAAGTAACGGTTTTGTTATGTGATAACGGTTTTGGTAAAAGATAACGGGTTTGTTATGAGATAACGGTTTTAGTAAAAGATAACGGTTTTTTTATGAGATAACGATTTTGAGATAAAGGGTAAAGGTTTTGTGATAAAGAAAGAGATTTTTGTAACATAATTGAGAATCTTGGTGTGAGTGAAGACGAATACTTGTACAATAAGACAACTTTGTACAAACATTACATAAGTGTCATTATATTATTTGGGGTGGCCGTGGTACGCTGTGCGTTTGCGTTGAGATCATTTAGTGATTGTGTGTGAGATTGTATTGCAGTTTGCTATTATTTTGCTTTTGAGGTGAGTTCTCGTAGCCCATTTTTCCTACTGTTTTTTCCGTTGGGGAAAATGACCCAAATGTGTTTTGAACTAGTTTTG
Source organism: Tanacetum coccineum (assembly GCA_026074375.1). Classification (NCBI taxonomy): domain Eukaryota; kingdom Viridiplantae; phylum Streptophyta; class Magnoliopsida; order Asterales; family Asteraceae; genus Tanacetum; species Tanacetum coccineum. Next base: position 46,777 of record BQNB010026513.1, on the reverse strand, counting down.
AAATTGAACTGTGCGAAACGTCGGTTTTGGTTTTTAGGACAAATTATTTGTGCTTATGATTGCTATGTGAATATATGTGATGTAACTTTACTTGCATGTACTGTGTTTGGCATGCAAGGGTTGTGATTTTACTTGCATGTACTGTGTTTGGACTCGGAAGGGTGTATTGGCAATGATTTTTCCATGTCTAATTTTTGTGGCCATTCCCCTAATATAGTGCTCCAGCTAGTAGGCCCTTTAGGTGCATAAGTGACATATTTTGCTACCTGATTAGCAGGGTGCTAGGGCCATGGTGACTCGACTAGCGGGTATATGCCTAGGTGTGGTTACTTGTATTAGCGAGGGAGGATGCTAAGTATGGGTGTTCTCCTATTATCACTATCATATTGCACTTATTATCCATTGTTTGTGATATTGGGACAGCTTTTGGGTTAAGGTAAAAAACCTACGAGCTCACCAACATTATTGTTGATGTTTTCGAGTATCATTTTCAGATGTGTCAGATAAAGGTATATGAATGATGTTGGAAAAGCAAGGATGTATTCTCAAGGGGAATGGGGTTTTTTTTTTTTTTTTTGTATCTTTCTTTCAGGGTTAAGATAGGTTTTGTTTATTTTATTGTCATGTCGTTAACCCTGTAAAATTTATTTAAACCCAGTTTCATTTCTTTGTAAATTTTAATGTGTAGTTTTGTTTCTTGTGCGGATGAAACGGTATCGTGACATCCCGTGTTATTCTCCGCATAACGGGTTTTTTCTGTGACAGATTGGTATCAAGAGCCAAGGTTATAGAGAATGTCGGGATTTTTATAAAATAAAATAAAACGCAACTATAACCAAAGTGAAATATGTTTTTAGTAAAACCTCGAACATGACAAAAGTCAAATAGCCCGAACAGTTCATGGTATTTCCTAAATTACACATAGCCTGATCAACTATGCTTAATTCATGAAGGACTATGAAATGATGGGGTTAGTTTTCTAAAGTTATGTTGGAGGAGGGAAGGGATGTGTGAGTAATGAGACCACCTAAAAATGATAGGATGTAAAGTGATGAGAACACTTGCGAGTGTTGAGTTTGAGATCATTTTGATTTTAGGATTTCCCGTGCTGCCTTAGTAGTATTAATGTGTGATGCCTTGAGAATGTAGAGTAAAATTATCGCGGGTAGCGATGTTGATTGATTGATGTTGGTCGTGCTTGCCTTAGAGTAGTGCATGTTTCCTTGAGAGTTTTAGTGGAAATGTCGCAGGTAGCGATATGAATTAAGGATATGCTTTTTGTGGATTATGTGCTCTATGTGATGACCAGAAGTGCCTATTCGGTATCGAACCTGGTCGGTGTTTATTTGTTGTTGTATTTCTCCCCTCTGATATTATTAATATATATATAAGGATATATATGTATTATATATATATATATATATATATATATAATATATATATTCTAGTATATATATATATATTTATATAAATTTAGGGTATGTCATATACGGTTTCGAACGGTATTAATTTCAAATACGTTGTGATAATTTGTATATGTAAGCATAATGATGCTGTTAATTTGGATAATGATATTTTATGAAATATTTATACCCTTTTTATCGTGTTATCACAGGATGTATACCCCAGTGTTTGTTTACCTAGAGATTTCCACCCAGGCTGACGGAGCTCAGAGCCCGACCTCGACGTGCCCGTACCATTCCTGAGGATCCCTTTGAGGACTATTTGGCAGCCTATTTAGTTAAGACTGAGACACCTGAGTCACCCCACACTGTAGCATCACCCACTCCACTACTTGATAGTACACCACCCACACGTCATGCTGAGGATTCAGTGGATACTGACACGTCTGGTGCGAGACCTACGTCATCAGATTTCACCACACCACTTTCACCAGATCACCCGCTTACCCATGCTTCACCCACCTTGGTTCCCATTCTCCGTAGGACCGCACGTATGGACATGCGTGTTCTGCATTTGCGATGTACCTACAGACTCTCTGCCTTAGTTAGCAAAGGTGGCAGGCTATGTCTGTATTTAAACGTTCGTAAGAGGTTTAGGTCCTCTTACGAGAGTTCACCATCATCATCACTACCAGACCTTCCTTCACGGAAGCATTATTGGGGTATGTCTGAGTTTAGTAAGGATGATGAGGAGGAGCGATGAGGATGATGAGGAGGAGGATGATGAGGAGGCAGGCCGAGGTGGATATAGGAGAGTTCGGATTTAATAGTGAGAGCGATGTACGCAGTGGACGAGGGTTACTGCAGAGGATCGAGGATCCTGCTGCAGGGGAGAGGTCTTGCTTGTAGGGACGGAAGTCATGGTAGGGGGACGAGGGTCTCCCCAGTATGAGAGTTGTGAGTCTTCGTTTAGTAGGGGATGCGGTTGTACCTGGAGGGTCAAGCAACGGGCAGCCCTAGTTGTGGAGACAGTCGTAGGTGAGCCTCTAGGATTGGGTTATGAGGCGCTAAGACACCGGGAGATAGTGTTGGGGGGGAGGGGGCTGGATGCCTAGTTTATTCGAGGTAGGTCAGGGTTCTGGATCTGTACTAAAGCCTGAGAGACCAGAATGAAGAGTGTCCGGCATTAGGCACAGCCCACACTCTCTACTATGGAGTAGACTAAAGGATGGTAATAGCTTTCATGTTGTATCCCTGCTTCTTACCCACTAGCACCACCTGTTCAGACACCGCCATCTCCCGAGTGGTCGTCTGGTTCACTTCTTGTTTCTCCAGCACCTTCTATCATTCATTCGCCTATTTTTCACCCATGATACCACTGACGTTCCATCGCCTGTAGCTTCACCCGCTACGGCTGAGACTGAGGGATTTTTTTATTGTATTTAGGAAGCTCGGTTTAGATGCAGGGAGGATTGATTCGTGATCATACGGTACGATTAGGGGAGCTATCACCTGCTTTGTTTGAGAGATATAATAGGGATATAGGGGAGTTGTTTACTAGGTCAGGAGTAGTCAGGGCATTCTTTATCTTCTCCCTGAGATATCCAATTTAGTGAGTTCTAGAGCATACGCAAGAGGAGTGTTGTAGTGGACTTTTGGAGGCTGTTTGGAGACCAGTATTAGCCCTGGAGTTCATGGGCTTTGTCAGACAGATGACATAGAGAAGCTCTGTGGCATGCCATTAGTGATACGCAGATGGATAACCAGGAGTTGCGATTACAGATCGCAAAGGAGAGGCGTGCGCGGTTGGATTTGGCTAAGATTGTTGATAGTATGAGGAGAGGGCAGGAGCCCAGAGGAGATGTGTAGGATGTATGGGATTTGATTAGTAGTTGTGTATATCACTAAACCGAGTAGCGTTAGTTAGTGTCGGTATTATGATTAGAAAAGTTTTTTTTTTGTAGTGGTAGTTATAACAAATCCTTATTAGTCGTTAGATGATTTGTATTGAAATCATTTTTATGATAGTGAAGCAAATTTTGTTTGTGGTTAGCGGTATTTTGTGTTATTATCGGTTGGATGGATAAGATCAGTGCTTGAGAGCACAGTTTCCCGTGCGTAGTTGTGTTACGATTAGTCGCTCGTGTTAGGGCGGACACCCATTTCTTGTGAGGGTTAGTGTATGATTTAGTTGGTATATTCCGTAAACTTGAAATATATTCGAGTTGGTCGATTATACCGTTTCGTTAGAAAGACTAATAGGAAAGTGAAAGACCATGAATAGGTCACAGGTAAAGTTGGAAGGAATTTTAGTAATCGAATTTGAAACCTGATTATACTTTTCTTGTGTAAGCTTTTGAGAGGTATCTTGACCTATCTAGGTGAAGTGAATGAGATTTAAGGTACTGTTGAGGTATGATTGATTTAAAAAAGTTTTAAAGCAAATAATGATGATGGTTTAGACAATGAAATGTCTTCCTAGAAGGTAAAGCATGAAGTGTTTGACCAAGTAAGGTTTACTTAGGGATTTTGAGTGAGTGTTAGCGAAAGAACCATAAACGTTCTTGAGAAAGTAGAGTGAGAGTCGTATTATGTAGGACACATACCTTGTAGGGTTAGTCCCGTTGGTTGAATAACTGAAAAGTTTAGCGGTGCCAATTATGATAGAATAGTCACCACCGCCATAGGACTGATGTTATTCAGACACCCGATGAGATTGTGTCACCTAAGTTTAAGAACTTGTTAAAACTATGGAGATAGAGAAAGCTATCGTGATTTGTGATAGGATATTTGATTAACCTATGAGAAAGTGTAGGATTGGGATGTGGAAAAAATGTAGTCTATAGAGGAATCAGACGAAACCTTGCTTGAAGTCTAAAACGCCTTTTAAGGGAATTGGTGATTCGTCGAGGAATGGAATTTCTGCGATGTTGTGATCGATGATTTGAGTTGAATTTCGGGGCGAAATTCCTTTAAGGGGGTTAGACTGTGATAACCGGTAATTAGCCTAGGGTTAAATATTATAAAATATTATAATTTCGTATTTTGAAGTCTTTTGATCTTGTCAGTTTTCCTGATGAAAGCTGAAAAGTTGACTTCAGTTGACTATTTTGCGTAAAACGGTTACGGTTTAACCTTGGGAGTTTAGTTTGATGAGTCTTAATTTTGGGATAGTATTAACTTTTGATTAGTCTTTCCATTTCGGGAGTACAGTATTGGTTTGTATTTAAGTATTCGGGAGATTTCTCGTTAATTTCTTCCCGTGATCCCTGAAAATCGTCACGCAGTGCGTACCGGCACGACAGTTGTTTAGAAATAAGTTTAAGTAATTCGGAAGTGTGTAATGAGCTTATTTATTTAAATAAATTCATGATTTTGGAAAAACCTTGGTTTAAAGCGTAAATCGTTGGTGTGTGACATGGAAGTTTTCAAAAAAACGGTCATTTTCATGAAATTCGGTAAAAGACCGTTACAGTCGTTAAAGTGTAAATTTTGAGCAAGTTGGTTTTGACAAAGCTTATTTTGGGAATTTAAAATGTTTTCATAATTGTGAGGATGGTTCGGTTGAGTTTTAAACAAAAATTCGTGTTTTCGGTCCTGACCCAGCCGACAGCGTCTAAATAGAATTTTTGTAGTAGATTAAAGTGATATGTGTCGTATAAAGAACCTAGATTTATGGAAAAGTGATTTTAAACGCAATGGAAATATTAACTAAACTTGCGTAACGTTTTAAATCATCAAACTTTAAGCTTTTAAGTGATCCCGACACAAAAAGAAGAACCCGAGACCCTCCTAGGATCCCAATCGGATGAGATAAGCCATGAGGGAGCAAGATGGCTATTTTTAGCAACATTGTCACAAATAGTACCCTTATATTCTCCACCACCTCAAACATTATTCATTCACTCATTTTGAAATCAAACACAAAAAAATTTCATCTCTCTTCTCTCTCTCTTTATTTCGGACGAAGCACAAGGGGAACAAGAAACATTTATTTTTGAAGATTTCCAAGAACACGTGGTTATAAGATCGATAGTGGGTTGATATTAGATAGACGCGGGTTATAGAAAAAGGTTTTTGGGTCTTTCTTTTGCGTCAAAATCGAACCAAACTTGCCAAAAATTATAAGTTTTCTAAATTTGATTTAAGTTGTACTTCTATGCTTATTATGGTGTCTTAATACTAGTTGTACAAGTTGATCGTCATAAAAATTGAATCTTGGAAACGAAAAGTGTATAAAAGAGGTGTTTGTTTGTGTCAAACTCGAACAAAAAAAGAGCAAGGGTCGAAAGTTTGAATATTTTGGTTGTGGTGGTATTTTTATAATTTTTGTCAAAGTACTTTTGAGCTTATTTTGGGGAATGCTTAAAAATAAGCTCACTTTGGGCTTATTTGTTTAACTTTTGGGCTTATTTGATTCGGTTTGGGCTCGGCCCAACCATATTGATGGTTTTGGGTTTGGTTGCACGCTGTCCAACAAGAGAAAAGGGCTCGGCCTATTTGTTTGGCTTATTTTGGCTTGTAGCTTATTTGATGTCGAGCTTATTAAAGTTTCGGCTTAGTTTGATCTTGGCCTATTTTGGTTTCGGGCTTATTGTTTTCGGCTTATATTACGAGCTCATGGCTTATTGGTTTCGGTATATATGTATTTGGGCTTATAGCCTATATTGATTTCGGCCTATATAATTTTAGCTTATTTGGTTTTTGCTTATTCGGTTTATGGCTTATTCGGCTTGGCTTATAGTTTATTGGACTCGGCTTATTTTTGGGTTTATGACTTAATTTGTTTCGACTTATATTTTTGGGCTTACGACTTATTGGTTTCGGCTTATAATATGGGCTTATGGCTTAATGGGCTTCGGCCTATATGTTGGACTTATGGTTTAAAGATTTCGGCTTATATATTGGGCTTATGGTTATTTGGGCTTCGGCCCATTTGACGTGGCATATTGGGTTTCGGTTTACAACTTGGACTTTTATATAACTAGGACTTTGGTTTTGGTTGGGCTTGAATATGTAAATGATGGACTTGTAAAATTTAAGGCTTTACATTTGGCTTTCGGGCCCAATAAAAGAAAATTTTGGTAAATGGGATACTAAGACGAATGAATGGATTTATAATGGTTACGAAAGTGGAAAATGATTTAAATTGGACGATTTTGGTCACGTTTGGATAAACGCGTTGAAAGTATAAACTGTTTGGCATTTGTCGGAATTTTTGGAGAATAGCGGAATAATTATTTTATGTCATCTCGACTAAAGGAAAAAAAAGGGGTAATTTTTGTAAATAAGAGTTAAGAATAAACGATTGAACACGGACACGCAAAGATGATAAAGATTTTATACCTATCCCGTTAAGCCCGATATAGAGACGAAGATAATAAATTATTATTATTATTATTATGTATATTATATATTTAAATATATACATATATATACATACCTTAACATTGCGAAGATATATACTCGTTTATATTCGATCTTTGAACTCCCACTTATCTCTCGTCAGATTTTCTTGGACCATTTAGTCGGTTGTCTTGTTTTTATTATTGGCTATGTTTTGAGTATTCGGTGTCGATGTTGCACTTAGCCCAAGTGCATTGAGTCGTTTTGCGTAATTACCACCCAACCATGTATTTGGATAAAGGTTTCGAAATGAGGATAAAGAGTTTGGTAAAAGATGACGGTTTTGTTATGAGATAAAGGTTTTGTGATAATGAAAGAGGTTTTCGTAACGGAATTGAGGATTTTGGTGTGAGTAAAGACCAACACTTGTACAATAAGACAACAAGTGTCGTAAATGATTAGGTCGTGGCCGGGTACTGCTGTGCGCTTGCGTTGATATTATTTGTGCATTGAGTTTGAGATTTATGCAGTTTGCATTATTGTTGAGGTGAGTTCTCGTAGCCTCATTTTTCTACTGTTTTTCTGTTGGGGGAAAATGATACTCAAATGTATTTTGAACTGTTTTGAAATCTGACTGTGCGAAATGTGGTTTTGTTTTTGGGACAATTATGTGCTTATGATTGCTATGTGAATATATGTGATGTGATTTTACTTGCGTGTACTATGTTTGGCACGAAAAGGGTTTTAGTTTTACTTGCATGTACTGTGTTTGGCATGCAAGGGTTTTGGGTCATGTCCTAATATAGTTCTCCAGCTGGTAGGCCCTTTAGGTGCGTAAGTGACATATTTGCTACCTGACTAGCGGTGATGCTAGGGCATGGTTCGACCAGCGGGTAAGCTAGGTTGAGTTTACATGATTAGCGAGGATGCTAAGTCATGGGTGATTCTCATATATTCACTATCATATTGCACTTTTGTCTACTATTTTGAGTTATTGGCACAACTTTTGGGTTTAAGGTCAAACCTACGAGCTCACCAACATTATTGTTGACGGTTTCGAGTATCATTTTCAGGTGTGTCAATCAAAGGTATATGAATGATATTGGAAGAGAAAAGATGTAACCCAAGGGGACCGGGTCAAGATGGGTTTTGTTATTTTATTGTCAAGACTTAACTTGTAAAATATATGTAAACCCAAGTTTCATTTCTTTCTAAATTGTAAAGTGTATGATCTTGTATCTTGTGCGATGAACGATATCGTCGCATCCCGTGTTTCCGCCACTCACGGGGTGTGACAGATTGATATCAAGAGTAAAGGTCATAAAGAATGTAGGTTTTTGTAAAATAAAATAAAAACGCAACTATAACCAAAGTGAAGTCTGTTTTTAGTAAAACCTCGAACATAACGGAAGTCAACTAGCCCGGACAATTCATGGTATTTCTTAAATTACGCATAGCGTAATCAACTATGCTTAATTCATGAAGGACTATGAAATGATGAGGTTGGGATGCGTGAGTAATGAGACCACCTGAAAATGATAGGATGTAAAGTGATGAGAACACTTGCGAGTGTTGAGTTTGAGAGCATATTGATTTTAGGATTGCCATGCTGCCTTAAGTAGTAGTAGTGTGTAATGCCTTGAGAATTTAGGTAAAATTATCACGGGAAGCGATGTTGATTGATTGATGTTGGCCGTGCTTGCCTTAGAGTAGTGCATGTTGCCTTGAGAGTTTTAGTGGAAATGTCGCAGGTAGCGATATGAATTAAGGATATGCTTTTTGTAGATTATGTGCTCTATGTGATGACCAAAAGTGCCTGTTCGGTATCGAACCTGGTCGGTGATTATTTGTTGTTCGTATTCTTTCTGATATATTTAATATATATAAGGATATAGGAGTGTATAAAGTGTAAAACAGTTACGAACGATGTCTAATTTCGAACGTTTAAAGATAATTTGTATAAGTAATCAATAATGAGCTGTTACTTTGGATATGATATTTTATGAAGTATTTTATAAACCATTATCGTGTTATCACATGATGTCCGTAACCCTAAGTGTTTGTTGACCCAGACGGATTTCCACCACATGCTGACGGAGCTCATAGCCCCTGAGATGCCCATACCTATTTCATGAGGATCTTATAAGGCTTAATAGCATGCTTATTAGTTTTTTTTTTTTTTTTTGAGACTGAGACACATAGTTACCCCCACACTGAAGCAACACACTACTCCACATACCTGATTAGCACCACCCACCTTGTAAGTCATGCTGAGGTTTAGGGATTCTGACACGCCCGGTGCGAGATCCCCACAGAGCCATCGATTCCACCGCCACCACATCCACCAGATCACTCGCTTACCCATAGCTTCACCCACCTAGATTCCCAATCTCTGTAGGGCCGCAGCGTAATAGGCCAAGCGTGTTCCGCTCGATGTCACCTTGACTCTCTGCAGAAAAGCAGATTGCAGCTAAATTCCGATATAGCGTTTTGTCAAGATGTTTATGTCCTCTTAGTGATTTCACCATCATCATCACCACCAGACCTGTCCCCTTCCCGGGAACATTATCGGTACGTCTAAGTAGTAGAGGATGATGAGGAGGAGGAGGATGATGATGAGGAGGAGGACGAGGAGGTAGAAGAGAGTTTGGATTCTGATAGGTAGAGTGAGGACGCAGAGGATGAGGGTCCTACTGCAGAGGATGAGGATCCTGCTGCAAGGGACGAGGGTCTTGCTGCGGGGGACGAGGGGCCCGATATAAGAGTTGAGAGTCTTAGTTTAGGAGGGATGAGGCTGTACTTGAGGGTCAGCAGCGGGCAGCCTCGGTTGTAGGAGACGCCTGGTTGAGTTAGTCCATGTTAACCATTAGATGACTAACAGCTCTAGGATTGGGTTATAGAGCGTTGAGAAGCTAGGAGATAGCATTAGAGGAGGTCCGGATACCCAGTATATTCGAGGTAGGACATAGTTCTGGATCTGTACTAGAGCCTGAGAGACCAGAGAGAGTGTCGGCACTTAGGCAGCCCACACTTACTACATGGATAGACCTAGAGGATGGTATAGCTTACATTGATGTTCTTGCTTACCCACCACCAGCACCACATGTTCAGACACCACCATCTCTCGAGTGGTCGTTTGGTTCACTTCATGTTTCTCCAGCACCTTCTATCATTCCTTCACCTATTTCATCACCCATGATACCACTGACTGTTCCATCGCAGTAGCCTCAGCCCGGTAGCTGCTAGAGACTGAAGGGATATTTGACTAAGTTAGAGCCACAAGTTGAGATGCAGGGAGGATTATTCATGATCAATGGTACAATAGGGGCTATCACCTGCTTTGTTTGAGAGGTATGATAGGGATATAGGGGAGTTATTTACTAGGTCAGGAGCAGTCAGGGATGAGATCTTCTCCTAAAGATATCGATTTAGGAGCCTAGAGCATGAGTATGAGAGAGTTGCAGTGACTTTTGGAGCAATTTAGAGACCATTATTAGCCCTGAAGTTGTGGGCAGGTCAGACGGATGCACAGAGAGCAGCTCTGTGGCATGCCATTAGTGATACGCAGAGGGAGAACCGGGAGTTGTGATTTTAGATCGCAGAGGAGAGGCATGCTCGGTTGGATTTGGCTGAGATTGTTGATAGTATGAGGAGAGGGCAGGAGCCCAAAGGAGATGTGTAATATGTATGGGATTTGATTAGTAGTTGTGTATAACACTAAACCGAGTAGCGTCAGTTAGTGTCGGTATTTTTTTTATAGTGGTAGTTATGACCAATCCTTACTAGTCGTTAGATGATTTGTATTGAAATCGTTTTTATGATAGTGAAGGAAATTGTGTTCGAATTTTTTTTTAGTAATTAGCAGTATTTTGTGTTATTTTCGGTTGGATGTATAAGATCAGTGCTTGAGAGCACAGTTTCCCGTGCGTGGTTGTGTTACGATTAGTCGCTCGTGTTAGGGCGGATACCCATTTCGTGTGAGGGTTAGTGTACGATTTAGTTGGTATATTCTGTAAACTTGAAATATATTTGAGTTGTTCGATTATACCGTTAATAGGAAGGTGAGAGACCGTGAATGGTCACAAGGAAAGTTGGAAAGAATTTTAGTAACCGAATTTGAAACCTGATTATACTTTTTCTTGTGTAAGCTTTTGGGAGGTATCTTGACCTATATAAGTGAAATGATATTTGAGGTACTCGTTGAGTAGGATTGATTTGGAAAAAGTTTAAAGCGAATAATGATCAGGGTTAGACAAAGAGATGGTCTTCCTAGATAGGTAGAGCCTGAAGTGTTTGGCCAAGTAAGATTTACTTGGGGATTTTGAGTGAGTGTTGGCAAAACAACCGTAAACGTTCTTGAGAAAGTAGAGTGTGAGACGTGTTATGTAGGAAACATACCCTGTAGGGTAGTCCTGTTGGTTGAATAACCGAAAAGTTTGGCGATGCCATTTATGATAGAATAGTCGTCACGTCAAGGACTAGATCGTATTTAGACACTCGACTGAGACTGTGTGACCTAAGTTTGAAGAAATTATGAAACTAAGGGATAGTAGGAAAGACTATCGTGATTTTGTGAACGGATGTAGATTAACCATGAGAAAGTGTAGGATTTGAACCGTGGAAAACTTAGTCTTTAGAGGAATCGGAAGAAACCTTGCTTGAAAAGACTAAACCCTATTGATTTGATGTGATTCGTCGAGGAATGGAATTTCCTGTCGATGTTGTGATTCGATGATTTGAGTTGAATTTCGGGGTGAAATTCCTTTAAGGGGGTTAGACTGTGATAACCGGTAATTTTCCCAGGGTTAAGTATTATAAACTATTATAATTTCGTATTTTGAAGTCTTTCGATCTTGTCAGTTTTCCTAATGAAAGCTGAAAAGTTGACTTCAGTTGACTATTTTTGCGTAAAACGGTTACGGTTTAACCGGGAGTTTGATGGATTTTAAATCTCGGGAGAGAATCACTTTTGATTCGTCTTTCCATTTTGGAGTATTTGGTTCGTCACGCAGTGCGTACCGGCACGACAGTTGTTTAGAAATAAGTTTAAGTAATTCGGAAGTGTGTAATGAGCTTATTTATTTAAATAAATTCATGATTTTGGAAAAACCTTGGTTTAAAGCGTAAATCGTTGGTGTGTGACATGGAAGTTTTCAGAAAAACGGTCATTTTCGTAAAATTCGGTAAAAGACCGTTACGGTCGTTAAAGTGTAAATTTTGAGCAAGTTGGTTTTGACAAAGCTTATTTTGGGAATTTAAAATGTTTTCATAATTGTGAGGATGGTTCGGTTGAGTTTTAAACAAAAATTTGTGTTTTCGGTCCTGACCCGGCCGGCAACGTCTAAATAGAATTTTTGTAGTAGATTAAAGTGATATGTGTCGTATAAATAATCTAGATTTATGGAAAAGTGATTTTAAACGCAATGGAGATATTAACTAAACTTGGGTAACGTTTTAAATCATCAAACTTTAAGCTTTTAAGTGATCCCGACACAAAAAGAAGAACCCGAGACCCTCCTAGGATCCCAATCGGATGAGATAAGCCATGAGGGAGCAAGATGGCTATTTTTTAGCAACATTGTCTCAAATAGTACCCTTATATTCTCCACCACCTCAAACATTATTCATTCACTCATTTTGAAATCAAACACAAAAAAATTTCATCTCTCTTCTCTCTCTTTATTTCGGACGAAGCACAAGGGGAACAAGAAACATTTATTTTTGAAGATTTCCAAGAACACGTGGTTATAAGATCGATAGTGGATTGATATTAGATAAACGCGGGTTATAGAAAAAAGTTTTTGGGTCTTTCTCTTGCGTCAAAATCGAACAAAACTCGCCAAAAATTGTAAGTTTTCTAAATTTAATTTAAGTTGTACTTCTATACTTATTATGGTGTCTTAATACTAGTTGATCGTCATAAAAATTGAATCTTGGAAACGAAAAGTTTATAAAAGAGGTGTTTGTTTGTGTCAAACTCGAACAAAAAAAAAGCAAGGGTCAAAAGTTTGAATATTTTGGTTGTGGTGGTATTTTTATAAATTTTGTCAAAGTACTTTAAGCTTATTTTGGATAATGCTTAAAAATAAGCTCACTTTTGGGATAATTTGTTTAATTTTGGGCTTATTTGATTCGGTTTGGGCTTAGCCCAACCATATTGATGGTTTTGGGTTTGGTTTCACGCGGTCCAACAAGAGAAAAGGGCTCGGCCCATTTATTTGGCTTGTTTCGTCTTGTAGCTTATTTGATGTCGAGCTTATTAAAGTTTCAGTTTAATTTGATCTTAGCTTATTTGGTTTCAGGCTTATTGTTTCGACTTATAGTTTAAAGATTTCGGCTTATATAGTGGGCTTATGGTTATTTGGGCTTCGACCCATTTGACGTGGCATATTGGGTTTCGGTTTACGACTTGGACTTTTATATAACTAGGACTTTAGTTTTGGTTGGGCTTGAATATGTAAATGGTGGACTTGTAAAATTTAAGGCTTAACATTTGGCTTTCGAGCACAATAAAAGAAAATTTTGGTAAATGAGATACTAAGACGAATGAATGGATTTATAATGGTTACGGAAATGGAAAATGATTTAAATTGGACGATTTTGGTCACGTTTGGATAAACGCGTTGAAAGTATAAACTATTTGGCATTTGTTGAAATTTTTGGAGAATAGCGGAATAATTATTTTATGTCATCTCGACTAAAGGAAAAAAGGGGTAATTTTTGTAAATAAGAGTTAAGAGTAAACGATTGAACATAGAAACGCATAGATGATAAAGATTTTATACCTACCCCGTTAAGCCCGATATAGAGACGGAGATAATAAAATATTATTATTATTATGTATATTATATATTTAAATATATATATACATACCTTAACGTTGCGAAAATATCTACTCGTTTATTATTGATCTTTGAACTCTCACTTATCTCTCGACAGATTTTCTTGGACCATTTAGTCGGTTGTCTTGTTTTCATTATTGGCTATGTTTTGAGTATTCGTTGTCGATGTTGCACTTAGCCCAAGTGCATTGAGTCGTTTTGCGTAATTACCACCCAACCATGTTTTTGGATAAAGGTTTTGTAATGAGGATAAAGAGTTTGGTAAAAGATGACGGTTTTGTTATGATATAAATGTTTTGTGATAATGAAAGAGGTTTTCGTAACGGAATTGAGGATTTTGGTGTGAGTAAAGACCAACACTTGTACAATAAGATAACTTTGTACAAACATTAATAAAGTGTCGTAAATGATTAGGTCGTGGCCGGGTACTGCTGTGCGCTTGCGTTGAGATTATTTGTGCATTGAGTTTGAGGTTTGTGCAGTTTGTATTATTGTTGAGGTGAGTTCTCGTAGCCTTATTTTTCTATTGTTTTTCCATTAGGAGAAAATCATTTATCCCATGTTATTAACTCATCTTGTATAGTTATTGCAAAGAATTGTTACTTAATCGTTTATATTTGAGAATTGCAGTAATTATGGAGTATTTGGTGAATATTAGCAAAAGGCGCGCATTCTGGAGCTTAAACGAAGATATTTTGAAGATTAATGATTCTGACAACCAATACGCCGTATCCATCAAGGAAGATACGACGTATCCGTGCCTGCACTCACCAAAGACCACGAAGGAAACAAGCTCAATACGCCGTATCCAGAGAAGACCAATACGCCGTATTAAAGATATAGTATGTGAAGATTCTGGAAGATATCAAGCGTGGCCCCTACTCCAAGAAACCCCCAATACGCCGCATCCAACCCCTTGGATATCGAACCGACTTCCAGACAGTATAAATAGAAAACTCAAAAACAAGTTTTAAGTGTGCTAAATCATATTCTCGATACCTAAACCATAAAAGTCGATTTTCAGAGGAGAAAAAGAGTAGAAGAGGTCGAGCAACGCTATCAATTCCATAGGAGACAACGTGTAATTCCATATACTTTAGTAATCGTTTAGTTTTTGGTATCATTCGTTAACTCGGTTAGTTTACCTTGGCTAAATAATTGCTTTTGTATTTATTATGATGTTTGAAGGCTAATACCTTTGGGTATTAGCCATTATTATGAAGATCTGAATGTTTGGTATTGTTTATCTTGATTTCTTGATTTATCGTTGAATGCTTGTTTATGTTTATCAATTTATACTTGTTTACGTGCTTTTGTATGCGACCTATCATTCAACTGGATCTAGTGATACGGACCAAGTAATCTAGAGTCTGGGATAGCTCTCCATATAGTAATTTATACATCTAGAATCATAGGATCACAAATATTGTCCTTCTAAATCTGTGTCTAGGATACGCTTCGGGCTTAACTAGTTAATTGGATATTGCCAATGGTTTATTGAACATGTTGACTAGAAGGTGAACCTAGATAATTCAACAAATAACGTACTGATTCCATTAGATAGTAGGACAAGTGGACCACTAGAGTATAAATTGCCTGCATTAATCATAGTTTAGTGGGTCAAGTCTCTATGAGATTGGTTTAACAAGATCAAACATTGCTTTAATCCTTAAGATAGATTATAATCAACAATAAGGATGCTTTATGCGGATGCTTTAATTGTGACAGAATTAATGTGTCTAGGTCTTAGGATGATGTAACGCCTAAGTCTTAAGAATGATATGCCACCTCGAGAGAAGAAATCATTGCACTTAATAAACAAACCAACGTTCTAATCAGATTAATAATGGTTAATATCATTTTCTTATATTTGGCTCAACCGCTCTTTTATCTTCTTTTAATTTGCTTGCGTGGGTTAAAGTGCCTTGAATTGATTATAGTCACCAACTAAACCGTGCCAGTCTCTCTGGCTGAAAACCCCCTTTTCCCGTTAGAACTAGGATTAGGACTGACATAAGTTTAGCATAGGTTTAGAATAGAATAGAATTAACATAGATTAGATAACCAAGATATTAATAAATTGATATATTTAACATCGCTTATGTGTACGACACCCTATTACCACCGAAACTTACTACCACGGGTACGTGCCCGTTAAAGTGTTGTTTGTTTTGGTTTAGTGGAAATATATAAATTAAAATCTGAATCATAAAAAATATACACCACATAATGAACACATCATTAGTTTTTGGCGTAGTTTCCGGAGAGTGAGAATTAATGTGGATTTTTATTTGATATTTTGGTTTTTAACATTAGATTAGATCTAACCCCTTAGGAGTAGTGTAATTTAGATTAGTGTACATTCTTGTATATTCTGTAAATTTTGTATATGTGTGTTTAATTGTTTGCATATTTAACTGTTTTTCTCAATACATTGTTCTGGTCGATAACCTGATACGACGTATCCACTTTCATCGGATACGCCGTATCCAACTTTCTGGCCAATACAGCGTATTCGTTCAAAAGATCAATACGGCGTATTCACATAATTGAATACGACATATCGATCATCTGATATAGTTCTCTTCCATTCTCGAACTTATAGTTCAAAATTTTTAACACCTTTTTCCAGCTGGTTCTACTGATAATTTTCTGGATATTTTTCAGTAAGAATGACAAGGGTTGTCAAAGGAGAGTTCGAGAAACTTGAGGGATCTTAAAGTGTTTAAAACCTGCTATAGTTTGATTAAGAGGGTCTATATTGCAAAGTTTAAGAGGAAAGAATGGAGTTTGATTTAGAAGCTAGGCTATGGGAGGACTTTGGTGATTAATAGCTCATTAGACCCTTTGAACAGGATATTAATCGATTATATGATTCTAAATGAACCATTAGAACTTTAGGAGATAATCAAGGTGATGATTTATATGCCAACATTGAGGAGGTGAGGTAATGAGGATATTTTGAAATAGGGATGAGGATCTTGATACTTGAATTGATGGATTACCCTAGTTATTGCTAGACCATGATAAGAAAATACACATAGATTGTGCACAAAACTTAACGTTTTCATGCTGCAATAGGATTAGGATTTGAAATTTACAACACGTCAACTCTTCCTGTAATTATACGGCAATGTGATGTCCAAAAAGTTTCATAACTCTTATAATGGAAAAGATAAGATGGTGTTAAAAGGGGGGATAATGTTGATGGCCAACCTGTAGTTGGAGAGAGGATGGTTATTGTAATGGAGTAAATTTGCCTAGAGCTTACCATATTGGAAACTCGCTTCATTACCAAGACCTTGAATGGTATGAGGCTTTGGAAGATTGCGAACTAAATGAATAAGCTTTAAGAAATAAGGCTAACATGGAAGGATTAATCGAAGAAGACAATGATGATGAGTCACGTTACAAACAAAGGAGACGATGGAACATGTATACAAACTATGATGATGTGTATGAGATAAATCATGATGTTGCGGAAAAAGAAGAGTTATATGAAATTCATGAGTTGTCGGTGTGCAATATAAGAAGATTCGAGATGATCAAGTATTCATTCGGACAAGACGAAGTGTATGTTGCTATTAAAGAAGATAAATACGACGATTTGGCAAGAACAAGCGAAGATGCATGCCGAGCATACCAGGAAATCTTTCGTATGGTGGACGAAGGATGGATGGTACCTTAAGCTGAGTAGAAAAGAAGCTGGAAGACAAGTCTAACTTAAAGACTTTGCTGTAAACAAAAGTGCTTCCCGGGAGACAACCCGGATTGTTATTTAATTTTATCGAGTCTGTCTTCCCAGACATCAATACAGCGTATCCGCTCCATACCATACGACGTATTGATTGTCTAGACGTTATCAGACTTTACTTTTTATGCACTTTAAAAACATTATTGTTAGTTCTGGAAATACGGCGTATTCATGCACATGATACGGCGTATTCACCAAAATTTACCAGTATTTAGTTTGTTTAGTTTAGTTTAAATTAACCATAGGTACCAAGATAGGAATACACGTTTTTTCCTATATTTTATACAGGACCTCGTAAAAGAAATATCGACGAATATTGGTGAAGAATTTACAAATCTGGAGATCTTAAAGTGTTGGAGTCTTGTAACTTCAAGACGGTTGTTCAACACACAATCTTGCTCAACAAACCTACATGGAGAATCTACCGAGCAAATATTAGAGGAGTTTCTCATTCTAATTCTTTTTAATTCTCATATTTAATATTTTATCTATACAACGAGGATGTTGTATAATTCAAGTGGGGGGATGGAATTAGATAATTTACTTGTCTTAATTTTCACACTAAAATGCTTAAATTATTCTCAAATTTAAAATTTTTTCAAGCATACTTTTGTGAAATTACTTGATACATAACCCGCACACAATAACCCTTGTTAGATATTGTGATGATTTAACCTTATCCGTTTCCAAATGTTTACCCAAATTCCATAAAATATGAGTGTGTCGGTGATGTTGTAGACTTTAGAACTTGGCTTGGTATATCACTCGAGACTGCAATGATGAGTATTATATATTTAATTGGAGTAACTTTTTTAAATTGGTAAGTTTTTAGGATTACACCCAAAAAGCCTTTACATGTTGCTTATTAACTAACTACACTGGTTAGTTAACCCCCGTATAAACCCTTTATTTACTCTCACTTTAAGAGTAAGATACCCCTATAACAACCCGTAGAGCCAATCCTTTAGGAACTACACCAATTATTTGTTTCGTTACACCTTAGCCTACCCTGTTAGATTAAGTTTATTTTACAGCTGCTAGTTGCTTAAAGTGTAAAGTTTGTATTTCCCGAGTCTTGTGTCTATTTTGGTATGGTTGGAAGAAATTTGCACATCGCAAATGGGAATGTATATTATAGTCAAAACTCATGTATTTTTACTACCATCGCAATTAATGGTACGTCCGAAGAATGAAGAAATTATCGAAGGAATTATCCGGAATTATTATGATCATGAAGATGGTGAAACTACACCGAGTTTCGTAGTATAGTGTTAGCATAAAAAAATTAGAAAAATCACAACAAAAAAGAGAAAGAAAGTTTGAAGATAATCGTTTCGCAACTACCGAAGGAATTACACGAAGGATCGATTATTCGTTGATACAAATCGACAATGTAGAGTATTGTATAAAGTGGAAGATATCGCCACTTGCCTTGTAAAGTATGTAAAGTATGAGATGTTTGGGAAGTTGACCGTTACGGGAACGCCAACTTAGGTTGTTGTTTTTTATCTATGATCAAGACGTTGTAAATAGTTGTGTCTTTATCATGGTAACGGTCGGGAAAAAGTGTCTAGCAACTTGTATTTTAGACTTAATCTATTTGTTTCGTAATTTTCATTTAACAACAATTTATTTCCCTTTCCTAATCATTAACCATGGGTTTTATGCGAATGAGGATGTGATCGAGCGTGCATGTCTATTACGTTGTTACGGCCATGTATGCATCTCTCAGCTGCCTTGTTGGTTTATTACTATTGGTGAAAGTTAGAAGATCCATACCCTATATTACTCTATTATTCCTACTCTTTAGCTTATTCGAGGTGGGAGTGAGCAGTCACATGTGTCTATCCCGTCGTTACGGGTGTGTATGTGTGGTCTTTCTCGCCCTCATAGAATATAGGTATCGATAAAGATTAGTTAGAGTAATCAACTCTAAGCCTTATCATACAAACCCATATTTACCTTTATAAACTTGTTACTCCTTAGCTTTAGTGGTGGAGATGTGTATCCTTGCCAAGCTTATGATAGAATACTCGTCACGACCGAGCAATTGAGCGAATTAGTTACATGTTACCACATAGATTAGTTGAGTGATTTGAGTGTTTTCATCTTCCTCTTTCGTGAGGTGTTTGGTTGTGTACTTGTAACAGATCAAATAAATGCTTTAACGGAAAATATCCTTATAGATACATTTTTATAAACTTCTAAAGGCTACTTGAGGACAAGTAGGATTTAAGTGGGGGGATATTTGATGACATCAAATAACGTCTATATTATAGCATCATTTATCCTATGTTATTAACCCATTTTGTATAGTTATTGCAAAGAATTTTTACTTAATCGTTTATATTTGAGAATTGCAGTAATTATGGAGTACTTGGTGAATATTAGCAAAAGGCACACATTCTGGAGCTTAAACGAATACATTTTGATAATTAATGATTCTGACTACCAATACGCTGTATCCATCAAGGAAGATACAACGTATCCGTGCCTGCACTCACCAAAGACTATGAAGGAAACAAGCTCAATACGTCGTATCCAGAGAAGACCAATACGCCATATTGAAGATATAATATGTGAAGATTCTGGAAGATATCAAGCGTGGTCCCTACTCCAAGAAACCCCTAATACGCCGTATCCAACCCCTTGGATACGCCGTATCGAACCGATTTACAGACAGTATAAATACAAAACTCAAAAACGAGTTTTAAGTGTGCTAAATCGTATTCTCGATACCTAAACCATAAAAGTCGATTTTCAGAGGAGAAAAAGAGCAGAAGAGGTCGAGCAACACTATCAATTCCATAGGAGACAACGTGTAATTCCATATACTTTAGTAATCGTTCAGTTTTTGGTATCATTCGTTAACTCGGTTAGTTTACCTTGGCTAAATAATTGCTTTTGTATTTATTATGATGTTTGAAGGCTAATACCTTCGGGTATTAGCCATTATTATGAAGATCTGAATGTTTGGTATTGTTTATCTTGATTTCTTAATTTATTATTGAATGCTTGTTTATGTTTAACAATTTATACTTGTTTACGTGCTTTTGTATGCGACCTATCATTCAACTGGATCTAGTGATACGGACCAAGTAATCTAGAGTCTGGGATAGCTCTCCATATAGTGATTTATACATCTAGAATCATAGGATCACAAATATTGTCCTTCTAAATCCATGCTAAGGATACGCTTCTGGCTTAACTAGTTAATCGGATATTGCCTTTGGTTTAGTGAATAAGTTGACTAGCAGGTGAACCTAGATAATTCAACAAATAACGTTCTGATTCCATTGGATAGTTGGACAAGTGGACTACTAGTGTATAAATTGCCGTTAAGCAGTAAGTGGGTAAAGTCTCTATGAGCTAGGGTTTAACAAGATCACCATTGCTTTAATCCCTAAGATAGATTATAATCAGCAAATAAAGATGCTTTATGCAGATGCTTTAATTATGACAGAATTAATGTGTCTAGGTCTTAGGATGATGTAACGGCTAAGTCTTAAGAATGATATGCCATCTCGAGAGAAGAAATCATTGCACTTAATAAACAAACCAACGTTCTAATCGGATTAATAATGGTTAATACGGTTTTCTTATATTTGGCTCGACCGCTCTTTTATCTTCTATTAATTTGCTTGCGTGGGTTAAAGTGCCTAGAATTGATTGTAGTCACCAACCAAACCATGCCAGTCTCTCAGGCTGAAACCCCCTTTACCTGTTAGAATTAGGATTAGAACTAACATAGGATTAGCATAGGTTTGACTTAGATTAGATAACCAAAATATAAATAAATAGAGAGATTTAACCTCGTTTCAAGTGTACGACACCCTACTTACCACGAATCTACCATCGACCGAGTACACTGTCCGTTAAAGTGTTGTTTTTGGTTAAGTCATCAAAATATAAATTTAAAACTTGAATCATAAAAATATACACCACACAACGACACATCAGAAAATTATGTGCTTATGATTGCTATGTGAATATATGTGATGTGATTTTACTTGCGTGTACTGTGTTTGGCACGACAAGGGTTTTGGTTTTACTTGCATGTATTGTGTTTGGCATGCAAGGGTTTTAGGTCCTGTCCTAATATAGTGCTCCAGCTGGTAGGCCTTTTAGGTGCGTAAATGACATATTTGCTACCTGACTAGCGGTGTTGCTAGGGCATGGTTCGACTAGCGGGTAAGCTAGGTCGAGTTTACATGATTAGCGAGGATGCTAAGTCATGGGTGATTCTCATATATTCACTATCATATTGCACTTTTGTCCACTATTTTGAGTTATTGGCACAACTTTTGGGTTTAAGGTCAAACCTACAAGCTCACCAACGTTATTGTTGACGTTTTCGAGTATCATTTTCAGGTGTGTCAATCAAAGGTATATGAATGATATTGGAAGAGCAAAGATGTAACCCAAGGGGACCGGGTCAAGATGGGTTTTGTTATTTTATTGTCAAGACTTAACTTGTAAAATTTATGTAAACCCAAGTTTCATTTCTTTGTAAATTATAAAGTGTATGATCTTGTATCTTGTGCGATGAACGGTATCGTCGCATCCCGTGTTTTCGCCATTGACGGGGTGTGACATCTCTTCACTATGTTAACAAACTCCCTTTAGGCTGAGAAAACCGTACACAAGTAGCTTACACCAATTTCCCACACAAAGCCAAATGTCGAGTTTTAATCTTAGCTAGAACCAATCTATCACACACTTTGTATTTTGAGGACTAAAATACTAACTACACAATCAACTCTTCACTTCACCTAAGCTCTAACACGATCACTCCGATCTAACTCTTCTCACTATGATCACCACGATCTAACTTTACTTTCTATGATCACCACGATCTAACTATTATAAACAATTACACAATATACACAAATGATTTACAAATTAAGACACAATCGTAACTTCGTTACGAGAACACAAACTAAGCTATAATACTTCGTGACTTGATGGTCAAAAGTATTCTTCTCTTGCACTTGAGGATTTAAGCTTGAATCACTTGGAAACAAATGCTTAAAATTAAATGATCAAAGGATTGCAGGTGATGTATAAACTGATTTTAGACAGAAGAGAATGAGTGCAAAAGGTGAGAAAATCAGCTGTGAACAGTTTGCTATTTATAGGCAAAACAGGGAGCCTTTTTGTCTGGTTGCCCCCCTTAGCTCCTAGGACAGCCCCCTTATCACTAAGGGGGCCGCCCTTACCTTTAAGTGGGGCGCCCAAAGCCAGACGCTCCTTTTTTTGTCTTTTCCAGAGGAGGTGTTTTCTGGATCAAATATAGCCATTTTTAGGTGGAAAATTTTAATTCAAAACATTTATTTTGAATAAAACATTTCTTATAAATGTAAAAATATTTTATATAAGTTATAAAAATGTTTGTAACATTTTATAAAACATGCGGGGTTGAATAAAAATTCCTTTGATCATAAAATGCATTAAGCATTTATTTATTCATACCTTTAAGTGATTAAATTTTTGAAATGAAAATTTACGACTAATTACTTGTTTATGTTTAATTTTACATTGAGCGTTTTTACATTTTGTGATTAACAAAACGTAAAGAGGTCGAAAATATTAATAACGTTTTAGACATTATTTCTATCAACAATCCCCCTTTTTGATGATTACAAAATCTAAACTCATTAAATGTAAAATTATTTTTAAACAAGTATTTAGTGAGTTTTATTTCTATTTCTCCCCCTTTTTGAAGAATAAAAAAGGCTTCGTCGATGAATATGCGTAAAATCAACAGAATAAACGCTCCCCCGTGATGTGTGCTCTCCCTCGTTCGAGGGCACCACGGAATCAAGCTATGGTAACTTTGCTACAAAAACGAGTTAGATGAACAAAACTAATGTTCCAACATATAGCAATGGCATGAAAAAAATATTTAAACATGGTGGCAATAGATTTTAGCCAAACATCAACCAATTAAACTCAACTATATATGCATATAGGAGATAACTAACTAATTTGACAATTGCATATTTAAAAACATAGAATTAAAATTTCATTCAACATAAAAAATTGTGTGTAATACACAATCATACAACTAGCATGCATTAAAAGAAAATATTATGCTTAAGGCATAATACATCATACACAAATAAAAACTACAAATGTTCTAACTTTCCTAGAATGCCATGGGACTTGCTTGCAAAAGGTTTGGTTGAAAATTATTTAAAACATGAGCGAATAAACATAAAGTGTGTTTAGTTTGGAGAAAGTGATGGTGGTGGTGGCGAATTTGGTGGTGGTGGTTGTGAGAGCATGTGTTCAATGTAAGAAAACATGTATTGGAGTTCATCTCTCAATCCAAAGATGAGAGTGCGGCTATGAATGCAACATAAGCATGAATCTCCATGTGCTTTAAGAAGGTTCCATGGAATTAGATGACCAAAAAGAGGTGGTAGAGGTGATGGAGTATTGAAATGAATGTCAAGTGGAGTGATTGGTAAAAGAGTGAGAGTGATGTCCATGGGTTCACTTCTTTATGTTGAAGGTGGTGGAGGTACTCTTGGAGGAGGAGAATTTGGTGAGTTCAAGTAGCCATTGGTTGATAGAGATGTGGAAGAGGATGGTGATTTAAGTTTGGAAGCAAGGAAGGATGAAGAAGTGGCCCTAGTAGATGGTGTTTTTGAAGGTGCATTTGGTACACTTGGAGATTAGTGGTGGTGTGTAGGTGATGGGGTTTTGGTGTCGTCTTGAGTTAGATCAACAAACAATTGTCTAGGTGGAATGATGTTAATTTTTGGTCTCTTGGATGGTTTGGAGGTGGAAGCCTTGGTGGATGCCATAGAGGTAATGGTGGTTGATGATAAATGAAGAAGATGATGAATTGGTAGTAAAAAATAGGAGGCAATTTAATGGAAGAGGATGGTGTAAAAATGGTATGAGTTTGAGTTAGTTTAAACATTTCTAAAATATGTTCGTGTTTTCTGGGTAAGGATGGCTAAGGCTAAGTAAAAGAGGGTTAAAAAGAAGAAAGGAACAGTAAAACCCGTGATCAGGTAGGCCAACCCCCTTATCTATGGTGTCGGCCCCCTTATTGATAAGGGGGCTGCCTATCTGACACTTTTCAGATGACCCAAAATTTGAAATTTTGCAAAAAAAATTTGTGAGAAGGGTTGTATTTGGTAAACACATTTGCAGCAAGTCCTATGTGACCATGTATGATCATGAAACAATTATTTATGCATGAAACATATAAGAGTTCATGAAAGAAAGATGCATGATTATATTCTAATAAACTTACTAATAATCCATAATGATTAGAGCTCCCAAATAAGCTAAACAAGATCAAGTTCTTCCTACTAAATCGGGTTAACATCACATAAACAAGTAAACATAACATTGTAACCAAGTTCACATAACAAATAAACTAAACACATTAACCAAGCATCATCATTTCTTCTTCTTGCTAAAGACTCCTTTCAGTGCTTTTCCGAACGACTTGAAACCGCCTCTTATTTCCTCATGCATTTGTTGTTGACGATTAAGTAAAGTAGTTTGTCGCTCAAAAAGAAGATCGTCGGTTTGTTGAGAAGAAGTGGAAATGTTGTAGGTTTGGTGAGTTAGTGGTTGAAGAGAGTTGAGGTAAGTAGTAGGGGATGGAGTTCTAGCTTGAGAAGTGCCCTCATCTTCCTCATCACTTTCATAGTGAGAAGAGGATCCAAAATGATGAGCGGATGATGATGATACGGAGTGACGGGCTTTTGGCATTCCACGATCACTTCGGGGTTTTTGAGTGTGTTTTAAGGCGAGTGGACGCATGACTCGATCAACAACATTGTAAATGCCATTGTCAAGATGAGGATAATGTTCCATGACGTACGAAAGAGACGAGTCAAGAACATGACATAAGGAAGATTAGAAGTTGGAGTAGCCCTAGCACATTTAATTCGTTTGACAAAGAAATAAGCAAGATTATATTGTTCTTCGGCAACAATACAATATAACATGTGAGGGAGACTAGCCGGAAGATGGTCCCGGTGGCCTCCTAGTCCGAACACATTCTCACGAATGAGTTCTTCCCAACGCTTCATGTCTTGTCTTAATTATTTGGTAAGAATTTGATTTGGTGTGAGAGTAACATTTTTGCTTTTGATGATACGATTAGACTCAAGACGTTCTAATTGAAGAAATCGACGAATTTTGTCAGGAGTAGGAAGATTGGTATGATATGGTCCCTCGGTTTCTTGAAAGAATGCAAGAGATGCAAGATCTCATTCATTTGTGAAAACGGCTTGACCATTGTATAGTATTTTGAGAATTTGACCGAATTATGCAAGTGAGAGAGTGATAAATTCATGTTGTATCATGAATGAGTTAGAAGATAACCGTAATCATCGGTTTGGACTTTGACTTGACTATAAAAGTCTAGAATGAATCGAGGAACAATTGGCTCATTGATTTCGAAAAGACAATGTTTTTCTTTTAGTATATATACAAATTTTCTTTTGGTAATATTTTCTTTTGTTGTTGTCTTGTTTAGGTGATAAACATGCCTCGAGCAATTATTGGTGATACCTCCCTCACTAAATTATATATCCCTAAAGTATCCGAAATACCCGGTTTTTCTCCCGTCCTTGCTCAATTCTATAAACCCATCGAAAACCGTTGCATTCACGAGGGCCGAGTCGTGGATCAACTCTATTACCAATCCAATGGCATTGAATGAGTTTTAAAATGACACATGTGGAACAAAGATTACTTCGACTAAAGATAAAAAATAAATTTAAGACCCAAGAAGTAATCCAACCGTTCCCTAATTTGATTTGACTCAACTTAGAATGTCGAAAAATATATATTGAAATATATATTTTGACACCTAATGTAAGCTTGTCAAGTGTTTCTATGTTTAATAAGTAGAGTAGAGATTATTTCGATTTTAGACTAAAATTCTAGGAAATAATCCAAACGCCTCTTTATTAACGAAAGACTTGACCAAGAGCGTCGAAAGATATATATTAAGTTGTATATTTCGACGACTAATATGAGTTCATTACATGTAACATAACAAAAATGAAATAATGTTTATTTTGACTCAAGACTATAATTTAAAAACGCCCCCTTATTTAAGAAGTTTTATTAAAATTATCAAAATATATATGAAATATATATCTTGATGACTAATACACGTTTATTATGTGTTTATACACGTGATAAAATAGAGTGATGGTCATTTCGACTCTAGACTACGATCCTCGAAAATAATCCAAACGCCCTTTATTTTTGTAAAAGTTGATCGATTATGTCGAAAAGTATATATTGAGTCATGTATGTTTGGATAATTAATATATGATCATTTTAACGTTTTTTTTGCATAAAACAACAATGTAAAAGTTCTTGTTTTGAAAATTTCTAGAAAAATTAGAATGTATATATATATATATATATTTAAAAATTTTGACCCAAAAAAAATTATGATTCAATCCTATTTGTAAATTTCGAATTCCTATTACTATGGGAATCCTAATAGTTACGAGTTTCCTAATTCTAATTACAATAAAATAAAAGACACAAAAAAAATTGAAAAATACCCAATTTTGATTAAGAACAAAATTAGATGAAATCGAAAAAGAAAAGTATGAAAAATCTTACAAAAGATGTTGTTAATCACGTTGTTGGTGTTTGTCCCTTGCGAAATTGTATTGATTTTGGGATTGGAGGTTGGATTTTGAGGTTTTTGTGTGGGTGTGTTCGTCACAGCAGCAGCAGGAGAAGAGGGAAGAACAAAATGGGGTGTTTGGGAATGGATTTTGCTGAAGAAGGGAGTGTTTGGCGAAATAAAGTGGTCGGCCCCCTTATTAATAAGGGGGCCGCCCTCCATTACACGGCCGGTCCCCTTAGCTCTAAGGGGGGCGCCAATCTGACGACCAAGTTTTCTTGGTTTTTCGATTTTAACTAGTTTTGTTAGTATACAATGAAAAATACTAGTAATATTACTTGAAATAATTTAGTTCTCGAAAAATTACGTCGAAGATTTATAAGAAATTTTACTCGACATGTTTAATTAACTTTTCGTTTAATTAAATGGACTTAAAAAAATTTCGGATGAAATATTAAAGTTGTCGAGATTTTTAGACCGAGAAGAGGTTTAGAGAAGATTGACGAAATTTGGTTGACATTTTAATTGACATTTTGTCAATAAAAAAATACTTTGATTATTTCGGATGAGATAACCAAATTGTCAAGCCGAGAGAGGATTTAACGAAGATTAAGTGACGTTTTCAATTAACCTCTCGTTAATTGAATATATTAATTACTTCGGATGAAATAATTAATTGTCACGATTTAGAGTGTTTACGTGACAAGAGAGATGTAGAATACGTGACGATAATAGAAGAGTAAAGTGGAGACAATGCTCAATAAGCCAGTTCCTATAGATGTTATTCTTTGTAGACATGTGGTCGAAGCGGATGTCGTAGTCGAAGGGAGTTTGTTTCATCCATAGTGCTTTGATGTCATGCCTTTTCGGCGCTTGTATATAGTGGAAAACTATCATACTTTTATGTTAATTATTACCCACCAACTCACATTTCTTCTTCTATGTGAGTTCACTACTTGTCGACATAGAAGATTTCCATTTTATAGAGGTACGTAGAGAATCCTAATTCAACTACGTGAGGGAAAAGTTTTTCACTCTTTACTTAATTCTAGATAACCAATCAAATGACGTTTCTAGTTACTATACTATTTTCCCAAGCTTAATTCATATTCTATTAACTATGACTCTTTTGTTTAGCAAATATTACTTGTAGCATGTTGGCACATAAATATCTAACAATTAGCACATAATCTATATTCTAAATAATTATGAAAGAAGACATACCTTTGCCTATGATGTATTTTCTTCAATAACATCTAGTGAAAAATGCTTTGATTGAAGGCAATTTCATTTGGTTACCCCGTCATAAAATCTGAGAATGTATGATCTTCAATCTACTCGTCGGGTTTTCAAATATATGTTCACAAACATATCTACCTAAATGATGCAACAATTAAACCATTTGGTCCCCAATATCTCATGGGTCTGAAATTGTTAGTGTCAAACATCCTTTTCATATTTTGCATTTGATTTGGATGTATATAAGGTGGATACGTTCCCCAAGGAGTGTAGTTTGGTTGTTGTGAATAATTCCACATCGGCGGAAATGTAATGGAGTAATTTTGTCTATCTTGATTTTTCCTAGGTTGCGGTGTTTTGGACCGAGGGTGAGAATTATTAGTTCTTTTTGGAGGAGGAGTTTTTTTATCTTATTTCGGGTTTAGTAAATCCGACTCCGGGTTTTAAAGAAGGTTTATAGAAACTTTTTACTTCATCGTCGCTTGCAATGAGAATTTTAGTGTTGTTTATAAGTATATATTTAGGTTTTGGGCTTGAATTTGATTCTACTAATTTTTCTTTAATAGACTTAGGTTCAAGGTCTTGTGATTTTACAAAATTCACACGTTTAGTCTCACTTGTTGATGCTTCGGTCGAAATAAATCCTAGACCCGATTTGTCTCCGGATGGTTTTTGGATAATTAACATTTTCTTAAATGAGTGAGTACTATTATTAAATTGATTAAGCTTAAGTTTTTCATTTTCATATCTAAGGTCTTGACATGTTTTACATTCTTCACTAGTTTCTTTATCTTTTTCTAACTTAGATAATTTATATTTTAGTTCGAGTACTTCATTTTCTAGCTGATTTTTAGTTAGTTTTAGTGATTTATTTTTAGCCATGACTTTTAGACCTACTTTGCATAATCGATTATATTCACTATCTAAGTCTTTTTCATCTAACGACGATAACTCATCACTAAAGAATTCGGTTTCGGAAAGTACCTCATTGGATGCTTTAGCCATAAGGCAATTTTCTTCTTTAGTCTTTTCTTCTTTATCTTCATCGCTATCACTCCATGTTTTTCCAACGAAGGCTCTTTGATTATAGTTTCTTGATAGTTTTGGGCATTCTCCGATGAGATGATTTGGATCTCCACATCTAAAGCATTTTCGTTCGCTTTTGCCATTCTTGTCATCTTTATTTCTTTGGGATGACTTTCTTTCATCGTGTGGTTGTCTTACAAATCTTCCTCGTCTTTTGAAAAATTTCTTGAAGTCTCTCACGGCCATGGCGTATTCTTCGTCTTCAATATCGGAGGTTGAACTATCTTCATCACTAGATTCCTTTTTAGCCTTCAAGGCAAGAGATCTACTTTGTTCTCTTTTGCTTTGACCATTTCAGAATCTTTCTTTATTATCACTTCATAGACTTTCAAGTTTCCAATAAGTTCGTCGAGTGATAGTGATGTCAAATCTTTCGACTCTTCAATAGCCGTAACCTTTGCGCGCCATTTAGAATGAAGTGTCTTAAAAAATTTCCTAACATAATTCTTGCTAGAAAAACCTTTATCAAGTGCTTTTAGACTAGTGATAATAGTGTTATAGCAAATTCATTATCTATCGATTCCTCTTCTAGAATCGTAAATTGCTCATATTGTTGAACAAGAAAATCTATTTTATTATCTTTAACTAGACTATTACCTTGGTGAGTGATTAATAAAGTATCCTAAATTTCTTTTGCGGTTTTGCACATAAAAATTCTTTCGTATTTTTACGTGGTACAATTTCATCCTTTTTTAGTTTCGAGATTATTTTAAACGGGAGGAAAATCATCATAGGTAATAATATGCCAAAGATCTAGATCTTTTGATTTCACATAAGTTTCGAATCTATTTTTCCAATAAATAAATCCATCAATTTTAAATAGTGGTGGTCTTTGCATAGATTGCCCTTCTAAATATTTTTCTGATTCCATAGATCGATTCAAGTTTTAAAATACAATTTATTTTAAAAATCTTGTTTGACGTAGCTCTGATACCAACTGTAGAAAACTAGAAGGGGGTTGAATAGTTTACTGCTTTTTTAATTTAGTGTATTATTTGTTTGTAAAAACTTAGATTCGACTTTATGTGATTTTAATGTACACCCAATATGAATAATTTAACTAAGTAAATGAATGACAACAAGATAAATAAATATACAAGACGAAAGATAAGAGTTAGAAAGATCAAACCACAACACAAGGATTTATAGTGGCTCAGTAACGAAGCACCTCTTCTCTCTACTCCACTCCCCGAGTATCCAACTCGAGAGTTCTATTAACTATGTCAACAAACTCCCTTTAGGCGGAGAAAACCGTACACAAGTAGCTTACACCAATTTCTGACACAAAGCCAAATGTCGAGTTCTAATCTTACCTAGAACCAATCTACCACACACTTTGTATTTTAGGGACTAAAATACTAACCACACAATCAACTCTTCACTTCGCCTAAGCTCTAACACGATCATCCCGATCTAACTCTTCTCACTATGATCACCACGATCTAACTATATTTTCTATGATCACCACGATCTAACTATTACACACATTTACACAATATACACAAATGATTTATAAATTTTGACACAATCGTAACTTCGTTACAAGAACACAAACTAAGCTATAATACTTCGTGACTTGATGGTAGAAAGTATTCTTCTCTTGCACTTGGGGATTTAAGCTTGAATCACTTGGAAACAAATGCTTAAGATTAAATTATCAAAGGATTGTAGGTGATGTATAAACTGATTTTAGATAGAAAAAAATAAGTGCAAAAGGTGAGAAAATCAGTTAGGAACAGTCTGCTATTTATAGGCAAAGCAGGGAGCCTTTTTGTCTGGCCGACCCCCTTAGCTCCTAGGTCGGCCCCTTTATCACTAAGGGGGCCGCCCAAGGCCAGACGCTCCTCTTTTTTGTCTTTTCCATGGGAGGTGTTTCCTGGATCAAATATAGCCGTTTTTAGTTGAAAATTTGAATTCAAAACATTTATTTTGAATAAAACATTACTTAAAAATGTAAAAATATTTTGTATAAGTTATAAAAATGTTTGTAACATTTTATAAAACATGTGAGGTTGAATAAAAATTCCTTTGATCATAAAATGCATTAAGCATTTATTTATTCATACCTTTACGTGATTAAATTTTCGAAATGAAATTTATGACTAATTACTTGTTTATGTTTAATTTTACATTGAGCGTTTTTACATTTTGTGATTATCAAAACGTAGAGAGGTCGAAAATATTAATAACGTTTTTAGGTATTATTTCTATCAACAACATTATTAACATCCAATTGAAAAATATCCCAATTATTTTGAACTACAAGACTTAACAGACACCTAACAGTTCCCATTTTAACTACAAGACTAAAAGTTTCCTCATAATCTATGCCTTCTTTTTGACCAAAACCTTTGGCAACAAGCCTGGCCTTAAACCTATCAACATCCCCATTAGACTTATACTTGATTTTAAAGACCCAGTTACTTCCTATAGGTTTTCTACCATAAGGAAGATCAACTAAACTCCAAGTATTATTCTTATATAAAGCATTCATTTGATCATTCATAGCACTAATCTAATTAGGATCCTTAGAAGCTTCCTCAAAAGAAGAAGGTTATGAGGATTTGTTAAGATTAGATATAAAACAACTTTTAGTATCTTGGAAAGTATGATTAGCATATCTATTAAGCCCATATTTAACTCTGCTATCTAACACAAACTCATTCAACTTAGCAGGCAATTTAGAAGGTCTATTAGACCTCAATTTAGGACTAGCTTCCTCTGTTTGACTTTCAAAACATTTTGAAAAATAGGAACATGTTCACTTATACCAACATTGCCTCAGAATGTCTGTTATCATCTACTAGACGAGTACCCGTGCACAGCACCGGGAATTCCTAGTGGCAGATAATTAACGATATGCGATATTATGGTAACCATTTCCTATAACGATATGCGATATTGCTGTAAAATAACATTTGTATGTGTGAGATATGAATTGGTTTGTGTGGATTTATATGGTGGATGCGGTTACACATTTTTAATAATCATTATCGATAGTAATGATTTTTAGTAGTTATACTTTTTAATAATTATTGGAGGCCGTTACAATAAAAAATTAATTGGGCTGTTACAATGTTATAATGGTATTGATGACTGAATTTATTATTCAACATTGTGTATCATAGTTTTCTAAATTAGATTCAACATTCAACATTCCTACATTTTCAAGAAAGGGTGCTAAACTCTTTATGATGTAGTCGGGGTTGGTGCGATGCACGAATCTTGTTCTATAAAGATCAAATCTTGAAAATTTATCACTTTGTCATTTTAACCCAAGTATATATCATTGTAACTCCATC
The DNA here is from genome assembly GCA_026074375.1 of Tanacetum coccineum. Classification (NCBI taxonomy): domain Eukaryota; kingdom Viridiplantae; phylum Streptophyta; class Magnoliopsida; order Asterales; family Asteraceae; genus Tanacetum; species Tanacetum coccineum. The sequence continues at coordinate 14,180 of BQNB010026513.1, read as the reverse complement.
ATAAATAGCATTGATCATAAAAGTTGTAACTCCATCATAAATAGCATTGATCATAAGAGTTGTAACTCCATCATAAATAGCATTGATCATAAGAGGTGTAACTATCATAAATAACATTGATCATAAGAGTTGTAACTCATCATAAATAGCATTGATCATAAGAGGCTTTTGAATTTTTTGTAGCTGAAACTATAAAGGCATTTTCACACAATTAAATGTCGATGGTTACAAAACTTAGCATTGATCATAACCATTAACCACCATTTATACTAAAAATAACTAATTTACAAAAAAGGAAAAAAAAGAACACCGTAGGCATATCTCGTATTCGCGTACCAAACAAAGAGCATGTGTCGATATTGTTTCGATGACGGTTAATTGCAAGCATCAATGTTGTAACTCTTAATGATTATACCCTTAATTATAAATGTAAGCTCATTTCCAATTTTTTAAAGTTTTTTGCAAAATATGTGCTTTTTGAAGCAGATCGTACAATCAAGTTCCCTTATTTAAAAAGAGAAAATTATCGCTGAAAAAAGATCAAAAGTTAATACATTGAATCAAACATAAAAACAAAAACATGTGTAAGTGGAACATACCTGGATGCGACAAATGGCAGTCGTGGTGTGTGTTTTGCTTCAACTCTTGGGACTGCTTCAACATTTATCCATGCATGCATGCATGGAGTTAGTTAACTAATCACGAATTGAATGCATAAACAGTTAAAAAACATATGGAATCAATAACACGAATGTTTGATTACCTATTCTTTTTTTGCTCGAATCTTCCAAAGATAATATACATGTTATGGTTCAAGATTTACCTTGACTATTCCTTGACTATTAGAAACTGAAACCGACATGAAGCTGGTATGCACAATCTACATTCTGTAGCAAGTTGTACATGTGATTATTACTATGAACATGATAAATATTATGATATAAGTGTTTATGTTTCTGTGTGTTTTTTCATGCAATTGTGATCCTTATTTATAGGGAATTTACTCAAACCCTAGTCAATGGAAATTATGAGAGATTAATGAGCTCATTAGCCTCTTCCATAATTAGCCTCCATAATTATAGAAATTAGTGGTTACATGACCGAATTAAATATGATCATTTAATGCATTCAAACATGCCACTTGAATATGTCAAAGTTGTTACAAACATTTAATGCATTCAAAAAGATTAATATTTAAAAAAAATCAATTTTCAAAAACTTTTAAATTTTTTTAAAAATATTTCAGATTTCAAAATTTTCAAAATTTTATGTTACAACTAATATTTACCAGCTAACAATTTATAAAAATAATTTTACAAACACAGATTTAACTTTTAACACAAAAATATTATTAAGAATTTTACACAGGTATGAATTTACAACAAATGCATAATTTTCACATTTTAATAGTCTATATAAATTTACAACAATTTGCGCAATATATTTACCTACAAAACTATTTCTGATAACATAATTAATCAACAATCATACATAACACATTTACCAATAACTAAAACAAACTTACAGCGACACTAATAAATATATTCAAACAAAATTACAAACAATCTACCAACAAATCTCACAAACAGATAATAAAAGCAAATCATACATTTTCGGATGCAATATTATATTCTGGTAACGACAGCAACTGATTCGGCAACTGCAGCGGCGGATTCCGACGAGCAGTAGACTACAAAAGAAATTATTACAACCCATATTAAGAAAACTTACAAACAAAAAGATACACAAAATACACAATAAACTGTTATAACCAAATAACTTTATAACGCGAATATTACTTGAACTTTAGTACAATAAAATAAACAAAGGCTTTATAACTAAAGTACACAAACTAAACTAAGCTTACAAATGAATTATCACACCGAAACACATAATAAAATTTATGACATAATAAAATTAGGATTGGGATGAGTCTACACAAATACAAATACAAGCACAATATTAGGACAAGCACAATATTTGGACAAGAATGTAAACACAACGTACCATTGTTTTTGCTTCCGCATGAACGGTTTTTTTATTCTCGAGTCCCATTGCTTCTTCATTTTTTAAATGATGAATGATATGGTTATGATCATGCAATAGGTTATTTATATAGGCATGAGGCTATTAATGAAATTTCAAATTTATAATTAGCATTGAATGAAATTACAATTAGTATTCAAATTATCAATTAGCATTAAATGAGGCTATACGTTTTTTATTCAATGAGGCTATATACGTTTTTTCAAATGAGGCTATATACGTTTTT
>BQNB010026512.1:5168-52626 GCA_026074375.1 Tanacetum coccineum | reverse complement strand
CTCACCCCAACCACTCTCTCATTATCTATTGAGGTGGCAAATCTTGTATAAATTGCAATTAATGAGAACTTTTTTTGGCAATTTTGTACATTTTATACGTTTTCATTCATTTTTGTACGTTTTCGGCCTTTTGCATACGTATCCATCTGTTTTTGAACGTTTTTGTCCGTTTATGCACGTTTTCGTCCATTTTTATATATTTTCGTACATTTTTCATTTTTGTACGGTTTCGTCCGTTTTTTGTACGTTTTCGTACATTTCGTTCTTTTTTGTGCGTTTCCATCCATTTTCGTTCGTTTTTGTACGTTTTCGTACATTTTTCGTTTTTGTACGTGTTTCATTTTTGTATGCTTTCGTTCGTTTTTGTATGTTTTAGTACATTTTGTTCATTTTTGTGCGTTTCCGCCCGTTTTGTATGTTTTCATTCGTTTTCATCCGTTTTCACACATTTCCTACCATTTTCACACGTTTTCGTACGTTTTCACACATTTTGTCCGTTTTCGTGCTTTTTTATACGCATTCATATGGATTCTCAATTTTCATACGTTTTTTTACGTTTTATACGTTTCCGTCCATTTTCATACGTTTTCATACAAAAACTTATGTAAACGTATAAAAACATACAAAATTGTTTTACTATTAGAGATCAGTTGATTATGTGTTATAACATATTAATTTTTGATACATTTGATACTGTGATGATTTATTTGTAATCTGAGAGATTATAGTAGGTTCAACCGAACACAAGATATATTTATCCTAATAGAAGATGCCTTCAGTTAGATTTTGTGATGGATGCCGTAGTTGTTGCATAAAATATCACATGTGATATACAATAAGAAATTAAACAGGCATAAGGAAACTAGATCAACATCTTTGTAATATCTAAATGTATATATGACATAAGAAAAAACAATATGGAACCATCATTAATAACGACAAGTCAAAGAACAAGCATATTCCTAACACATATGACAATTCACATAGACAAACTAGAAAATAACCTTCTACTTATATATAATATCGACATGTGATGCAGACGTGAATAAAGAAACTCAAACACATTAGCTAGAAAAGTGATTCTTTATGAGATGAACAATGATGGAATAAAGATGATGACGACGAAGTTGGTAAACTAGTTTGAAGTTGATCATTAGAAAAAGGAAGAGATGAAGCAGTCTGGGGAAGAACGAAGAAATAGGAGGATTATGGAAGTACAACTAGGAAAAAAATGCAATGTCATCACGTTTTACCTAATGAATGAAGACACACTTCACACATGCTTTCTTGCGATGTTCAACACTTTCTGAATACATATACAATATTACCAACCTCTGAAATGATGTCTACTTTTGGTCATTTTATTGCTTTATACCTGTGATTTTACTCATATGTAGAATACCACAATTAATGTCACATTCTATTGTTTTATCACCTTGATATTACTCATGTGTAGAATACCAAAATTAATGTCACATTATATTGCTTTATCACATGAGATATTACTCTTAAGTAACTAAGAATGACAAATTAAATACTCTTCATCTTTCTTACAGTGTTACTGCAAACTAGTTTGGCATTGGTTATGCTTGTGTTTTGTTTATGTGATTGTTTCATGTTAAAGCTGTATTAGTTATAATATTTTAAGTTGATGTTAGTTTACAATGCTTATTAGTTAAACTTTATCAGGGTTAAGTTCATAAACAACCCACGAACTTTCAACAAATACCACACTTAGTAAACGTAACTTACAAAAATACTATTATCACCCACGAAACTGGCTACCACTTGTTGAAATATGTAATATTACCTGTTGGGTTCCACATCAGCTATTTAGGCCCACTTTTCTCCTATATTTACGGTTGAGTCCCTTTCACCTTACTGTCAAAATATGTATTTTTCTATTTGGGGTGTTTGGATAGAGTCAAACCAACCTACACACACACACATACACACATACACACACATATATATATATACACACACACACACACACACACCACCTAGATTTCATAATTCCCAAATATTCTCTGCTTTATCAACAAATCCATCAAATACCCATTAAACTAAAAAAAAGAAAATCCAAACCCATTTCAAATCACTAAAAATCTTTATAGGAAGCTACATAAAAAAAGATTCCAGCGACCAATGGGGCGGCGAGTATTGGGTTCTTCTCCGGCAAGATCATTACTTTTCGGTGACCCAGATCAGGAAATGTGTTTTTCTACCGACCCTTTTGAGTAGGTGGTTCTTCTCCGGTAAGACATTACTTTCCGATGACCCAACTGTCCTAGAGACCTATGTTACAAAGTATACCATCCAGGTTATCTTTATTACATAAATTCAATACACAAGAAGTAAGATTAAACCCTTTTCACTAAGTTCTTGACCAATTTCATAAAAGTTAAAGAAAGTGGTAGAAAGGGGATTTTCTGGTGGGTTGTGGTAGATAAGGTTATGGCAGGTTGTGAGGATAGATCAGGAAGCATGAACAATGTGATGATGGCGATGCAAACGAGCATCTGATGAGGCATGATGTAGCAAGGTTAAGATTTGATGGATAAGAAAATGAATTTTCATAGTGAAACCGATCAAAGGACGGTTGGTACTTGAATCTGTATTAAAATAACTGGAAATCAGTTACATATGGCCGAATGTGTAGGGTTACTATTTACAGTTGCTGATCCCTTTTTGTATCAAATGACTTTTATCAGTGTATTCTAAGAAGAAGAGTATATGAAATAAAAAAATTATTTATTTAAAATGGTGACTTGTCGGTTTTAGCATGTCACCAATTGCAAAAGTGGACGATATTGGTGGTAATGGAACAAATATACTGAGTTCATGGGTGATAATAGTATTTTTGTAAGTTCGTTACCTAAGTGTGGAATTTTGAGAAACTTCATGGGCTATTTATGGATTTAACCCACTTTAGTATATGACATGTCTAATATATGATATTTCATATACATAGTTAATGTCTAATATCACTTGTGATATTTCGTAAACAAACAATTATGCTTTTTAACATTTAAATATCACCTGAGATATTTCATTGCTTTGTATATTAGCCTCTTGCAACTTAAACAAACAAAATACATCAATCAAAGTAGCATGCTTAAACATCCTAATAGCATATGCAATCTCCTCTTTCAACCCATTAATGAATAAGCTAACAACATAATACTCATTTATTTCTACCTTATTTAATGATGCTTCAAAAGAATCTTGGTATACCTGAACATTAGTAGTTTGTTAGAGATTATTCAATTCCACCATTGGATCTTTAAAGAGTGACTCAAACCTTTTCCTTACTTGTGTTTCATACACATCCCATGTCACAATCTCACCAAACCTTTTCATAATCTGCTTATGCCAATTAAGAGCCCTATCAAACACATGCATTGATATTAATCTGATCTCTTGGTCTATTTCAAAGAGCTTGTTGACTATGTATAGCCATCCTTGCACATCATCACCGTCAAACTTAGGAAATTCCACCTTGATCAATCTACCAAAATGGTTCCATGTTTGAAAATTTTGACCACCAAGATTTTCTCTCCTTTGACTAGTTCCTTCACCATGGTTAATCTTGTTCTCTAATGCTATTACAGACTCAATTAGGCGAGTTATAACAATCATCATACTTGCTAACTGATTCTCAACAGAATTTGAATTAACTATGGTATTTGCTCTTGTGTTCACCATGATTATGTTTTTCTACCTAATTCGATCAATTAATACATTTTTTGGATTGAGAAATGGACAAAATGTATAAAAACGTATTTTAGATTGGAAAAATTCAAGAATTTTGATCGGAAACTGATCGAAACAGAATTGATCGGATTTAACAAAAGATAACCATAAACAGACGTGTAACAGAATAACTGCTAGAATTTGCTCTGATACCAATTGAAACAGTGTAATCTAGAAAACCTAGTAGAAATGAGGATTACAATCTCAATGGAAACAAAAACTATTAGGAATCTATAAAACAAAATCAAGATTCGAAAAAGGATTTGTTATTGATAATTGAATTGTTACGATGATTGAGTTGCAAGAATAGGGAAGATTACAAAAATATAGGAATGAGAAATGAATTACAATGAATGGTAGTTTTATAGCTGGTTTGGTTCATAACAAACTTTCCCGCCAAGTGAAGTTTGACTTTTGCTAGTTTGACCTGTTTGACTTCACTTTTGATGCGGTGGGTTGCAACGCAGAAGTTTTACAACCCTCCTAGGCAGTGTACCTAACTGTTGTAGTGTAATATAGGCAAGACTCGGAGGGTTATTATCGTTCTTTAAGGGAATAGTTTGGATAGGCTCGAATTGTAGGTTTACTAAGGTCTAAGGGTTGAAAGAAGATTAGTTTTTGTATTTTTATATTTTTTGAAAGCAAGTAAATCTAAGGTTTGAAAGTGGGTTTGATTAAACTACTAAACTAAACTACTCCTAATTATACAAGAAAATTAAAAGTGGGAAAAAACTCGTATGGTTAAACAAACTTGTTTACCTAATCATGTACTTTTATTACTTGTCACCCTCGTAATGGAATGTGTAAGTATCTAATAAATTAAACACTTAACTCGGAATCCACCCAATAGTGATCTAGTCACATGTATCCTTTAACCTAGCCGCGTTTCCTTAGACGTCTTCGCTTTGCAATTAAAAAGCTAGTTTTCTAAAGCCGAACGCGCACATCATTAACAAGAAGTAATAACAAAAGATCTAACAACTAGGTTTCATGCAATCATAAGCAAACACAATTAAATTTAGCCAAACATGTTAATTGAAAGCAAAGAACAATTAATCAAACAACACATGGACATATTGAATGATTAAAAGGGTAAAGGAACTTACTTCAATTGAAAATGGAGTATGAATGAGTACAAAAGGGTTTGGGAACACTAAAAGTTGACCTCTATAGCTGCTACAATTATATTCTATGTTTTTCCTCCCAAAACTAAAACATAGGGTTTGTATATATAGGGAATAAGTCGTCGCTTGTTAATTGCGACGATGTCAACCCGCCAAATCTTCTATGGGCTTCCTTTAAGTCAGCTACTATGACGGCGTCAGAAAATATCACGACATCGTCGCTGTAGAACCGTAGAGGAGGGAGGGAGGGGGGGGGGGGTGAATATGGTTTTTTTGACTTCTTCAAAGTTTATAAAACTTCAAGTCTTAAAAGAGCCGAGAGGTGTGCTAATCTACTTTGTTGTAAGAAAAATAAGTAGATAGATAGATAGAGAGACACCACGATATATACTGGTTCGAGAGAGGGGATGGGGGGTTTAGTCCTTTCGTACGTCTAGTTGCAAATCCATGACTCTAATACTACACTAGTATAATCCTTATGGTGGATTATAAACTGTATTACAATTTAACTCCACCGACTTTCAACAAATCCTGGTGCTTACAAAGAAGAGTTACTACCTATGGTATTCCGTCCTCAGAATCCACCCCTAAGAACCTGTTATTCGACTTAACCTCTAGGATCACTTAGATCAACTAGGACAATTAAGACCATTTAATCATTCTTACACTCAAGGTCAACCAACTCAAATAGCCGTTTGATAAAACGTTTATGAAGTATTAAAAAGCGTTTCGCTTATCCGATATTATAAAGAGAGAAAATAATTACTGAAAAGGGGTATTTTGGGTATTCTTTAAAATGTAACTAGCTTAGTTGGGATCCAACTAAAGGTTTAAAAAGCTAGTTAATGATACAAGAAAATATTCCTAGAATATTTTAACTTAGAGAGAAAGGGGGAAAGATTTGAATTTAAATTTTAAATTCATTAGGCACATGTTGGATAAGAGAGAATGAGTTATAAATAAGTTTTCATGAGTTGGCGTGATGTGATAGAGATGAGCCTATTGATCTTACTTTGAAATAGAGGGTTGAGATGAGATGAAGAAAGGTAAGTTGGATAGGTGAAGTGGCAATATCAATGGTAGAGAGAGAGAGGTGTGTTTGTTTGGTGAGTGAGTTGTGCTTGTTCGTGAGAAGGAAGTGTGTTTGTTTAAATTTGAATTCAATCCAAGGGTGGATAGGAGAAAGAGGTAACTTGGATTGATAAGGTGGTTTGATCAAGGGTGGAAGAGAAAGTGTGTTTGTTGTGTTTGTTTGAAATCAATCCAAAGGTGAAGAAGAGAATGAGGTAAATTGGATTGATTAAGTGGCTTGATCAAAGGTGAGGATGATGGAGTGTGTGTGAGAAATTTAAATGTTGTGAGGAAGAATGTGAATAGTGGATATGTGGTGGAGAAAGTTTTGATAGGATGTGAAGGAGCCTTTGTAAGGAATGTAGGGAAGAAGAAGTACAACAAGTACAATGAGAGTACATTGTGTAAGAGAATGTGAGTTGGCATGTGGGTATTATTTGGGGAAGGTTTATGTGAAGAGAAGGTTTATGCTTGGAGATGGTTTGAAGATGTGTATGATGAAGATGATGATGTTTAGGATGAGATCAAAGGATTAATTTGGGTTAATAATCATATTGCCAATAAGAAGGGAAAGAGTGGGCATATGTGATTATGGGATGGTTTAAGAAGGAAGTGTTTAGAGTGTGTAAAGGATGAAATCACATGTTGGGTAAGAAAGGTAAACAAGTGGTTAGAAAGAATGGGTTGTAGGATTGTATAGAAGGATAGATTAATCACTTGTTTGGAAAGCGATTAACAAGTGATTAGAGGGATGTGTTGAAGAGGGTATGGTATAGAAGTGTTATAGAAAGAAGTGTGGGAGTTTGTAAGTTATCTTGTACATGTGAGGAATACATGTGAGTTTGTAAAACATTTATAGGTAAGGAGGTGAGAAAAGTCAAAGTATGATTAACATCAAAATATCACTAACTCAATTAGTCATTTAGACTTTTAATCTATGATAATCAACAATGAATTTGATCACTAATCATCTTGATGCAAACAAGCTAAGTGCTTTGCATCGTAAGTAAAGCATATCCCGTAATAAGAAAGGATGCGTTTACGCAAAGTAACCTTTGACTTAGTTTGACCAATAAGGGAGTAAAACTCGTTACATGATTAGGAACAACGCAAATCTGGATTAAGGTCAAATGAATACTATCGTTTAATGGTATGGTGAAAATATGATCATATTAGGTTTAGAAAGAAGTTTCAGCCTTGGCCAGAGGCATTTTATAAAGGATTTGAGTTGGCATTTTGTTGAAAAACAGGAGGATTTATTTGTGCTCATCTTTAAGTCTAAACCTCATTTAAAGTGTTCCTAAATACTCAAATATCATATACATACCTTTATTGAAGTTTCCACATGTTTTAGGTAAAAGTAAATCCATAAAAACAGAGTTCGCTTGTGGCGTGCTGCTCACACGCTAACACCTGACCAGCGTGCTCGACAAGAAAATCCGGTTTTATAGATTTAGGCTATCGTTTGTGATTTTACGTTTTGCGAACATTTATTTGTCATCGTTAAGATATAAAGGAGATCCTAGTCAATTTTGCACCAACAATCTCCTCCTTTTTGATGATGACAAATAAAATTTCGAAATGAAAATAAGTTACAAATGTAGCGAAGATGAAGACCACCATTGATGTAGTTTGCGTCTTGATCTTGGCCTTGTAATTTGGTGAAGCTTGAACATTGTCTTCAATTTATGAGCCTTACATAGCTTTGCTACTCCTAAGTACGCTATTGCTCTTTGCTTCCGTAATAGCTAGTAATACTAGCTTTCTCCCTCGATCAAAATGCATCAATGCTTTGCTTTCCTTCTCCCCCTTTTGTCAAGTCAAAAAGGCAGGATCTTGGTCTTTCATTAGAAGGTTGATATCGTTGTAGAGGAAAGAATAGATATCATTACAAGTGCTCCCCTTAGATCTTTGCTCCACTTTGTTCTAAGGCGTGGATCCATGGGTCAAGAGAATTACCTTCAAGGTATTCTTTGCTATAACTAGCAACAAGTAAACACAGAAAAACATAAGCAACAAACATATACACATGTTAAAGTCTAATATGGGTTAGCTAATGATAACATCAAGTAGTTAATACTTTTTAGCATTAAATTCCCTATAAAAATGCTTATAATTACGTTATAAATGTCTGAAAACACTACTTAATTGCTTATATTTAGTTTTCGGGAGCAATGCGAGCATTTGAGCAAAGGACGTGGGATTTGGATGTGGAAATCATTCAAGTAAGAAGTTAAAGGCTAGTTACGGCGTAACAACCGCGAAGGGATTACGCTGTATTAATGAAGAAATGAGTCAGCACTACCTTTACGACGTAAAAGCTTCGTCATCATTACGCCATAACACATCTCATAGAAGAAGGATGACTCATCCATGTCAGCATTACAACGTAACATGCACTATATTGTAACAACCCACAATTTTCATCACTGTAATTTCTACTTATATTATATAAAATACTACTTTTTCACGAGAAATTTTTTCATAACATTATTACTAAATGAACTTTATCTATATCATGTACGTTATCTATTTAACGTAATTTTCATAACATTATTACTAAATGAACTTTATCTGTTAACGTTATACCAAAACCCTAACTACATGTAATGTATACATAAAAAACGAATATACAAGCTTATGATGCATATGTATAAGTATTCCTAAGCATAAATTCAAATATGTTTTCACTCCTAAATCATGGTACAAAACCTTAAATCTTAAAGTACAATCCGATTGTGCATGATATTCAAATGAGCTCATTTCCCTCTAAATTCTACAAGGCATTTAGTACCACCTTTCTAGCCTAGAGTACAAGTCTTCTAAGCACAACATTTAAACATATTTTTTTCCTCCAAACACCATTCCACACTCGTCCTAAACCAAAACCCTAACCCGAAAACCCTAGCAAACCCGATACCACTTAAACTAGTTCATAATTATATATTCAAAATCTGATCCGTGATAAAACATAGGATCTGGGCAAAATCACTAGGCTTTGGGTATTAAGCAAAAATACTAGGTTACAACCCTATGTCTTATGATCATTTTGCCGGTTGACTCGACCGTTTCAATGGGCGGATGTATTAGTGATAGCCAAACAAATGGCAAATCATAAGGGTGCGCAGATTCTGCACACCTGTAGTAAACGGCTATTACATCTAGATTTTTGTATAGTAACCCCTAAATATGTAAGACTAAAAGTTGTAGAGGACTCAAATATCTAACCATGCTCACTGGTTTAAGCTTCATCGGAGTTACGGTTTGTAAATGGCAACCATTTTACCGAGACTAATACTGGTTGTCCAAAAACAGCTATGCCCTTTCATTAAAAATTCGACCCTTGAGCCCCAAGCAAGACCCTTGTTTTGGGCTCCACTCAAGACCCTTTCTTGGGCACACTTCCTAAATCTTCGCCACCCACTCAAGTAGCTTGGCCATACTCTACTCCAAAACTTTTTGGCCATTACTTCTCTGTACACTATAAATTCACGCATACATACAGTCATTCTCATTCACCATTCAACTCAAAACAACTTCAAAATGATGATCTAACCAAGCCATAGAAGAGAAGAAAGGAAGAACTCAGCAAGTAGAAGCCAAGAAATAAGAGAAAAGAGGTCCTTGATTCATCTCCAAAGAGTGTTCGACCCATTTCAAGTCATTCGACCCATTTCCACCATTTTTGGATAATTTTCAAAGTTTCAAGTACCGTCATAAACTAGTTCAATAACCTTTGTCTTGTTTTTAGCTTTCATAGCTTGTTAGATCCTATATAAACTCTTGTTTAAGCCCTTGAACCACAAACCCATGCGTTTTGGTTTTCCTAAACCAAATGTGCCCATTTTGATCTTTCTAGTTCATAAGCTCTTTTGATAAGCTATAAGCTCGTAAAACTTATTTATTCTAACTTATTTTAGCTTATAGTAATAAGCTATAACCTGCAAATTACTTTCTATATTGAAAAATATCAAGATTATGAATTTTGGACTAAAATTGTAAATATTTTCATGCACAAGGGTATATATTGTAAATTTCTAAAATTATATAGTTTTGGGTCAAAAATGTCATTTTCCTAAAGTTATAACTACAAGGGGCTGTTTTGCCAAATTTTAAAGTCAAAGGTTTAATATATATATACTTTATATATATAAAGGATTAAACTCATAAAAGTATAAAAATCAAGGGTATATATTGCCATTTTTGTATTCTTAAAAATATAAAATGTAATATTTTTGTATAAATTATAAAAAATTATATAAATATTATAAGACTTGATTTTATTAAAACCTGACACATTTGTCGTTATTAATCATCTATCGACGCATTATAAAACAATTATATATTTAACGTAACTTATCATCGACTAGCTTTTGAAGAAACTTAAAATCTTATCGTATCACGTTACTAGGGAATTTCATGTGAGGGGTTTCATTTGAGTATACGTTTTGATGAGTTTGCTGGATTTACGATTTAAAGTGTCCTAGCTCCTCAAACGTTTACTGCATGACCTCTGAATTATGATAGCCCGAACAGTGATACAATATTTCCATAAATTAATAAATCAAAGTAAGATGTATGTTAAACTTTATAAAGTTTTGAAAACATAAACAATCACACTAAGACTTGACATATTACCCTCAGGTTACGTGACGAGGCATTAACCTTTCAGTTATTATACTTTTGCCATCAATCAGATTTCCCTGTTAAGGTGAGTTCATAGCCTCGCATTTTAAATCTTTTGAATACTTTATAAACCCGCGAGGGGGATACATGCTTAAACCATGAATGCAAGTGTTTTTCCAATTGTATGCTATCCAGATATATTATTGCCTAAGTACCTTCCAGTGCCACTATTTCCATATCATGAAACATTAATTACTTGCGAGTAAACATAAATATTGTGGATAGATCTATTGGGGGTGACGACTCCCGTTGGTATACCCGTTCATGGGGTAACCAAACGCACTATATTTGACTTAATGGGTAACCTTGGCAAGTTACCTTTCCACAGGGACATTTGTTCCTCAACCAATGTCACTACGGTGATTTCCATGTTAACGTATTAATGTCTTGACGAAGGCTTGGGCTAATAATATGTTGTCTTGATTAATTGTACTCATTGCAATTATTACTATCTATGGGTGTATAACAACGTAACCCACTGTCTATGATGACTTATATTCAACTATTTATCATAAACCTATGAATTTCACTCAACCATTGTGTTGACCTTTTTAGCATGTTTATCTCAGGTAATTGAGCAACTTATGGCACGAAGTGGCACGAACTTGAAGATGGCTAAATTGTTATCATTCAAACTTTATGTTTCTAGATTTTGGGACCTCTTTTTGTAAAAACTCTGATGAATAAATAAATGATAACAAAATTTTCCAAAACGTCTCTTTATGAGTCGTTTTCTATGATTATGTCTGTTGATCCATGAAGTAATACCCCAGATTAGCTTCCGCTGCTATATGTCAAAAATTAGGGTGTTACAGATTTGTATCAGAGCTCATGGTTATAGAGAACAAGGGTAAAACCTAAACTATAACTACTTTTTTTTCCATCCAAGAAACTCCTTCGTGCCACTGCAGTTTCCAGAATAGTATGTGTAAGAAATTTCCATGGCAGATAATACACTACTATTATATTATATATAAATAACTTATGTTATTTCCACTAGGTTGTTATATAGTCATGTCTTTCCCCCAACCTATTAGTATCCTATCTGATTCCGATGTTGAGGATACTTTTTCCTCTACATACTCTCCTGACTATATCCCGGCTTTACCGGACTATTTTCCAGCCTCACCAGGAAATACCACTCCTAACTTTTTAGATGATTTAACTAAAGGATCTTTTAGCCTCACTAGCCCTCTCACCTTTTTATGATGACCCATATATGAAGGTCATGCAAGCATATGATGCTACTGATAATGAATTACCACAAGCTCCTATTGCTCCACCGACTATTTTGCCTCCATCTCTAGTGTTATCACTATCACCAATGTTTGATTTCCCGACATTTCATTCCTCCCGAGAAGATTTCACCACCTAAAGACGCTGAGACACCCGTTGAATCACCCATTCCAATATCTCCATCTTCATCAGTAGGATCTTCATCACCATTTAGGTCAACTGCACCACCACCAGACTATCCCTTTGATAAGTCTATCTTAGATATATCTCATTATGGGATCATACCGCAACCACTGGGAAGGTGAACAGTCCCCGAGAAACCTAATGAGTCAGATGCTTGTTAGAGTGTTCATCTCTGGAAGTCTTAGATTCTAAAATTTTTCGTTATATCCTGCAATGTAATATCAAAGAATGATCACAAGTCTTTGTATTATAATTTTCATACCTTAACTTGTGATATGACTATATCGTTTTATGGATTCTTATTATGTGTTGTCTTGTATATGTTGATAGATGCCTCCTAAGAGAACATCAACATCTGCAACACCAACTATGACTCAGGTTTCCATTCGGCAACTAGTTACTGATAGTATTACTGCTGCTCTAGAAGCACAAGCTGCAACATAGGCAGTCTGGGACAATCCAAATAGGAATACTGGACCAAGAGAAACTCCTGTAGCAAGAAAATGTACTTACAAAGAGTTTATGAGTTGCCAACCTTTCTACTTCAATGGTACGGAAGGAGCTGTTGGTCTCATTCGTTGGTTTGAACGAACTGAATCGGTATTTTCTCGTAGCAACTGTACCGAGGACTGCAAAGTGAAATTTGCTACTGGTACTCTCACCGAGGATGCCTTGTCCTGGTGGAATTCCTATGCCAAACCTATTGGAATAGAGCAAGCCGACAAGATAGCCTGGACTGAATTGAAAAGGCTCTTGACCAATAAGTATTGCCCTCGAACTGAAGTCAAGAAAATGGAAGACGAATTTTACAACTTGGTTGTGAAAGGAAATGATCTCAAGACTTATGCTAGAAGATTCCAGGAATTAGCAGTCTTATGTCCAAATATGGTACCAAACACTGAGAAACTTATGGAAGCTTTCATCGGGGGATTACCCAGAAGTATTGAAGGAAATGTTACCGCTTCAAAGCCTCAAACTTTGGAGGAAGCCATTACCATAACCCAGAGGTTAATGGATCAGGTAACAAAGCACGATGCTGAGCAAGGAACCAATGATCACAAACGAAAGTTTGATGATAGAAGAAACAACAACAACACCAACTACCCCAATAATCATGACAACAACAACTACCCCAATAATCGTGACAACAATAACTACCCTAATGATGGCAACAACAACAACTACCAAAATAACCGTAACAACAACAATAACAACCGTAACAATGACTACCGCCAGCAGCAAAATGGAAGGCAGGAAACGTTCAGGACTTATGGAAATCGTAGATATAATGGACCTCATCCCATGTGTAGGAAGTGTACACGGCATCACACAAGACCTTGCACTGTCAGGTGTCATAATTGTAACAAAGTAGGCCATCAGACCAGAAACTGTAGAAGCTAAGAACTTCTGTTTCCAAATATCACTCTATCACTCAACTAAATCTCGGGACGAGATTTCTGTAAGGTTGGGGGAATGTAACAACCCACAATTTTTATCACTGTAATTTCCACTTATATTATATTAAATACTACTTTTTCACGGGATTTTTTTTACTTTATTCCATTATGTAACATAGTTTACATTTCTAAAGTAAACGAGCTCACGCAACTACCTATGCCAATTCTATCTACGTTTATATCAAGTAAACACCTTAATATGTCAAGTCAATATTATAATATCCTCTATATCATGTACGTTATCTATTTAACGTAATTTTCATAACATTATTACTAAATGAACTTTATCTGTTAACGTTATACCAAAACCTTAACTACATGTAATGTATACATACAAAACGAATATACAAGCTTATGATGCATATGTACAAGTATTCCTAAGCATAAATTCAAATATGTTTTCACTCCTAAATCATGGTACAAAACCTTAAATCTTAAAGTACAATCCGATTATGCATGATATTCAAATGAGCTCATTTCCCTCTAAATTCTACAAGGCATTTAGTACCACCTTTCTAGCCTAGAGTACAAGTCTTCTAAGCACAACATTTAAACATATTTTTTTCCTCCAAACACCATTCCACACTCGTCCTAAACCAAACTAGTTCATAATTATAGATTCAAAATATGATTCGCGATAAAACATAGGATCTGGGCAAAATCAGTAGGCTTTGGGTATTAAGAAAAAAAATACTAGATTATATCCCTATGTCTTGTGATCATTTTTCCGGTTGACTCGACCCGATTCAATGTCGGATGAATTAGTTATAGCCAAAATGGTAAAGGTGCGTAGATTCTGCACACCTGTAGTAAACTGCTATTATCTCTAGATTTTTGTATAGTAACCCATAAATATGTAAAACTAAAAGTTGTAGAGGAATCAAATATCTAACCATGCTCACTAGTTTGAGCATCATCGCAGTTACGGTTTGTAAATGGCAACCATTTTACCGAGACTAATATTGGCTGTCCAAGAACAACCATGCCCTTTCATTAAAATTTCGACCCTTGAGCCCCAAGCAATACCCTTGGCCATCACTCAAGACCCTTGGGCACCACTCCAACATCTTGGCCACCACTCCAAGTAGCTTGGCCACTACTCCACTCCAAAAACTTGGCCATTACTTCTCTTCTACACTATAAATACACGCATACATACATTCATTCATCATTCACCATTCAAACTCAAAAAAACTTCAAAATGATGATCTAACCAAGCCATAGAAGATAAGAAAGGAAGAACTCAGCAAGTATAAGCCAAGAAATAAGAGAAAAGAGGTCCTTGATTAATCTCCAAAGAGTGTTCGACCCATTTCAAGTCATTTGACCCATTTCTACTATTTTTGACTCATTTCAAGCTCAAGTAAGCTCATAACTCGTTCAATAAACTCTTGCCTTGTTTTAGAACTTTCATAAGCTTTTTTAGATCCTATATAAACTTTTGTTTAAGCCCTTGAACCACAAACCTATGCGTTTTGGTTTTCCTAAACCAAACGTACCCATTTTGATCTTTCAACTTCATAAGCTCTTTTGATAAGCTATAAGCTCGTAAAACTTATTTATTCTAACTTATTTTACTATAGTAAATCAGCCTATAACCTGCAAATTACTTTCTATATTGAAAAATATAAAGATTATGAATTTTGGACTAAAATTGTAAATATTTTCATGCACAAGGGTATATATTGTAAATTTCTGAAATTATATAGTTTTGGGTCAAAAATGTCATTTTCCTAAGTTAACTAAAAGGGGCTGTTTTTGCCAATTTATAAAGTCCCCCCCCCCCCCCAAAATAAAAAGGGTTTTTTTTAAATATAATATACTTTATATATATAAAGGATTAAACTTATAAAAATTATAATAATCAATGTATATAATAACATATTTGTATTTCTTAAAAATCTAAAATTAATATTTTTGTATAAATTATAAAAAAAATATAAATAATATAAGACTTGATTTTATTATAAACCTGACACATTTGTCGTTATTAATCATCTATCGATGCATTAAAAAAAATTACATATTTAACGTAACTTATCATCGACTAGCTTTTGAAGAAACTTAAAATCTTATCGTATCACGTTACTAGGGAATTTCATGTAAGGGGTTTCATTTGAGTATACGTTTTTGATAGTTAGCTCGGATTTACGATTTAAAATGTCCTAAGCTCCTTTTAAACGTTACTGCATGACTCTCTGAATTATGATAACCCGAACAGTTGATACAACATATTTCCATAAAAAATAAATCAAAGTAAGATGTATGTTAAACTTTATAAAGTTTTGAAAACATAAACAATCACACTAAGACTTGACATATTACCCTTAGGTTACGTGACGAGGCCATTACTTTCATTTCATATACTTTTGCCATCAATCAGATTTCCCTGTTAAGGTGAGTTCATAGCCTCGCATTTTAAATCTTCTGAATCCTTATAAACTCGCGAGGGGATACATCTTAAAACCATGAATGCAATTATTTTTCCAACTGTAGCTATCCAGATAAATTATGCCTAAGTACCATTCCAGTGCACTATTTCCATATCATGCCACATTATATTTACTTCAGTAAACATAAATATTATGGAAAGATCTCTTTTGGGGGTGACGACTC
Source organism: Tanacetum coccineum (assembly GCA_026074375.1). Taxonomy (NCBI): domain Eukaryota; kingdom Viridiplantae; phylum Streptophyta; class Magnoliopsida; order Asterales; family Asteraceae; genus Tanacetum; species Tanacetum coccineum. The sequence continues at coordinate 36,497 of BQNB010026512.1, read as the reverse complement.
CCGTTGGTATACCCGTTCATGGGGTAACCAAACACACTATATTTGACTTAATGGGTAACCTTGGCAAGTTACCTTTCCACATGGACATTTGTTCCTCAACCAATGTCACTACGGTGATTTCTATGTTAACATATTGATGTCATGAGCTTAGGACAATAATATTTTTCTATGATAATTGTACTCATTGCAATTAGTACTATTTATGGGTGTATAACAACGTAACCCACTGTCTATGATGACTTATATTAAACTATTTTATATCATAAAACCTATGAATTTCACTCAACCCATTGTTGACATTTTTAGCATGTTTATCTCAGGTAATTGAGCAACTTATGGCACGGACTTGAAGATGACTAAATTGTTATCATTCAAACTTTATGTTTCTAGATTTTGAGACCTCTTTTTGTAAAAACTCTGATGAATAAATAAATGATAAATTTTTTTTCTAAAATGTCTCTTTATGAGTCATTTTCTATGATTATGTCTGTTGATCCATGAAGTAATACCACAGATTAGCTTCCGCTGCTATATGTCAAAAATGGGGGTGTTACATATATGGTTACGTTGTAACAAGAATTAAGCCTACAAAAGAGAAGTCCAACTCAACATGGTTACGGCGTAACACATTCATAATGGTTACGCCGTAACGTAGTCAATATCTATAAAAAGAGGGCTTGGATGGCTCATTCAACGTCACTCACCTCATCTACTCACAACACAGTACCAAGAGGCGAACAAGGCCTCTAGAAGGCAAATCATTCCACCAAGCAGTCCAAGGGAGGATCACTTTACTAATTTTTAGTAGGACAATAATACTGTTTTCTATGATAATTGTACTCATTGCAATTATTACTATCTATGGGTGTATAACAACGTAACCCATTGTCTATGATGACTTATATTAAACTATTTATCATAAACCTATGAATTTCACTCAACCATTGTGTTGACCTTTTTAGCATGTTTATCTCAGGTAATTGAGCAACTTATGGCACGAAGTGGCACAGACTTGAAGATGTTGAGGGTGATTTGGTGCCTGTTAGTTCTATTATTAGGCTTACCTGTTGAACATAGGATTAGCAGTGTACTAGGGTAGGTTGGAATCTATCCTTAGTGTAGGATTTTACCCAATTACAGCCTTTATCGCATTAAACACTTAAAAAGCACAAGAACTCTTTCAGAGAGGGTTTATAAACTATCTAGGTTATAGACAGATCTTTTGGATAGTTGGGGATTAATCATTGCAAGCTTGGATGCCCTACCTTTGCGACTTGCAGGGGATTCGGGATCATAGAGTAAGTATATAATAGACCTCAAATGCCAATCCAAGTCTATTGATATGAGAACCACTAATAAAATGATACTTAGACATTGCACAGGAAATAAACAACATAGCATTGGTAATGAAATAACTAGGTTAGCACACCTTTCTCCCTACTACTTTCAAATCAATTTACTTCTCGCATTTACTTTTCTTTAGTTTTTAAAAATCAACTTAAAACCATTTTTCTAAACGTGACAAAATCAAATTAGAACTAGTAACCTTAGCTCTTGGGACGACTTTGGATTTACCAACCACCGCACTATATATGACTGGGTTCTCTGCCCGTTAGTGGGTGTATCAGTAGACGAGTTTTATAAATTTAAAACTTGGCAATTAATTATTCAAAACAATTTTACGCATCAACTAACCATTTGGAAACTTTGAAACAGGGATGAGTACAAATATGGAATATGGTGACTTTGTACATTGTTGCATATATTCATATATATATTTTAGCATTTTATATGTATGGTTATTCATGACTCCAATTACGTTTTGTTAAGCATGCTTGGACAATTATGTCATATGTTTATCCCATTATGTTGTAGCTAAGAAATATTAACCAAGAAGCATTCAAGCATTTAATTCACATAAAACATGCAACACACAACATATATTATACATCTTCTAGCTACAACCTATACAAGGCAATCTTAAAGCCTATACTACTTTATTCTTGCAAGGCTTGACTTCTTCCAATAGACAATTGCTAGGTTGATTTTCTTTTTCAATTCATTCTTTATCTTGATCTTTAAGAAAGACTTTAGCAATGTCCTCAATGACCGCTGTAAATACCTTTAGGTCATTGTTAATGGATGCATGTATCTCTCGCATTTCCATGCGAAGAGCATGCATATTCTCTTTAGTAATGTATTGTACTTGACAACACACACATTTGTCAACATGAGTGTTACAAATAGGTTCTTTAAGCTTGAAAGATATCTTGTCCCCTATAGGGTTCAACTATGAATAGCTTATGAAATGCTCTACAAATATCTACATCGCTACTCTTAAGTTGACCCCAAGGATAATAATCCTCTTCCTCAAAAGTCATCATTCTTCTCCCGGTGCTGCTGTGAAATGATGAATCTCCAAACTCGCTCATGATTCTTGTTTAGTTTTAGTTTTGGCTGAAAATTTTAGTTGAGTTTGTATTGTGTCTTATGAGCTAGTACTTTGATTTGTGAAGGATTAGATAATGACATAGATCCTTAGCTATGTACTTTGATTCCTTGGTTTTGGTAGAAATGATTGTGTGAAGACCATTGTATGATTTTAGGAAGAACATTATGCCTTGGTGGTTAGAAGTTTTAGGTTACGTGAGTAGTTTTTATGCTTGCATAAAGTTCTTTTCTTTTCTACTATAATACACATAGCATGCAATCATCACATAAAATGAACAAGTTGACACAAATGCAACATTTTCAACACAAGGGTGAGTTATGATTCCAAGTGATTTTGTCAATGATTTTGTCTATTTAATCTTTCATTTCTATCATGGTAAAAAGATCATGCAAAGTTGTGAATAAGTTGAATTCACATATTTAAATATGTGAGGCAAAGATTACCATAATATTGGCAAGATGTAGATCAAGTTTCTTGTTCATAGCACATAGGTTTGACATGTAGAATCCGAGAAATGTCAACCATAGTTTGAATAATTCATTGACATCTATCCTTCATCTTGTTAAAACAATAATGTTGCTTAACTTCCATGCCTTTCACATAAGTCCTAGCACATAACACATAATCATATAAGCTCTAAGAGCACAACTATCTCTAAAATGGTATGTCAACATCCTCTAGACTTCTACTCTTATTTTTGACCCCTCACAAACTCAAATTAATATCCTTGAAACGCCCCTTTCTAGAATCAAAATTTGACCAAGAATTAAAAACTTTGCGGAAACGCAAGACCAGGAATGACCTTGTATCATTCCTTAATAAGCTGATCAAAATACATAACTATTTGACCCTTGAAAGTGTCATTAACATAAAATAGACTCTATTTGTTTTCCAACGATATAAAGAACTCATTCTAACTCCTTACGGTTTGGTTTTTATGGCAAAAATAAAATTCGTAAAACTGTAGACCCATCCAGCCAGGCGGTTGGCGAGAAGATGGGCGGCTGAGCAGCCAGCCGGGCGGCTCCCTGCACTACACACACTCAAAACTCATTTTGGACACTTATATTCCCAAAAACTAACTTCCCAAACTTGATATTACTTAAAACTCTCCAGAACCATTAAAACATTATAATACATCATTACCATATTCGTTTGTGGTCTAAATGACCTAAAACATATACTTTATGGGGTTTACCAAACGCCCCGTTTTGACCCATTTACATCCTTGTTTTGACCCATTTACATACATTTACATATAAGACTCCAACCAAAAGACTTGACACTTGACCTTAACATTTACAAACCATTAGGACACTTCGGGGGTTCAACCTTGATTCAAGCTCAACATCTACCTTAACTACTTGTTTAACATCGACAAATACTTCTACGTTTATGCTTTAGTCCACATATTACCTTCTTCACATTGAACTTACAAAACATTGCAACTTAAACATGTAAGCTTTCGCTTAGTAAGTAAAACGACAATAATACACAATTATACATCATTACACATATAGGCATCATTCTCATAGACATAAGTCCAAAGATATTCAACATTATTACTTAACCAAGAATACTTAATCTAATTATCAATCCACAATAACATACTTAATCTTACATACCTTAACTAGTCTATAACTTGACTAATCCCTTCTTTGGCTAAGCAAGCCAAACTAACCTTACACTAAATCTTAATCTCACTATTTTAGCCAAAAGCTTCATACACCTTAACACATTCTTATAGATAACACATATATGATAATTCCATATAATTTCATATTATAACCATTTTACTTACCTTGAATCCAAGCTAAGTTTGACAACAACATCATCACCATCATCTAATGCTCTCCATCCTATTGTCATAATCACACATATTGTTAACACATTAAAGAGATATCATAATATGGGTTTATACAATCCATTAACACATCCTTCCTTATTCCTTAACATCATATGATCATATATTTCTCATATGGTGAAAACCTCTAATTTTACCAATTTTACATTATACAACTTAATCTATTATCATAATTACCTTAATTCTTGTTTAGAACCACAATTATCTAAAATCCCCAATTTAGGTATATGAACCCTAATTCATAATTCTTTAATAAACTTAACTAAAGGATTACTTACGTTGCAGGGATCATTAGCATAGGCTTATATCTTGATTTGGGACCTCAATTCACCTTCAATTCATTACTAGCAATTTCTCATCTTTCCCTCTCTTTTATTTCTCCCTGGGTCGACACATACACATAACACTCTCTAATAATCTGGAACTTTATGGAAGTTCCATATATTTATTTGGTACAAGTTTGCCCTCTTAGAAACTATGGTCCCTTAAGTCTCTTTTCTCCTAATTTGGCCACATTAACTTATATAGATTATTTAATACTTAACAACTTAGTACTTTAAGTTTATTTCTTCCTAGTTGAGACACATGGTATTTTCTAAAACCATTTACATAATATTTATACTTATAGTTGACTACCAGGTTTGACTAGCCAATCATATAACATGTTCAAACTTATAAAAGTCTTAGTCAAGCTATTCCAATGGCCTTTTCGTAATAAAATACTTAAAAACCGGTTTTGGGTGTTACAATCCTATGGTGCATGTTAACCATGAACAACCTTAACTAGACTCTTGAAATTTGAATTTTGGAAAATGTCATGCGAAGATCATAAGCTTGTTTTGTCTTAGACCTAAGTGTCTTCTCATTTAACTCACCAATTACTTGTTCTATTGGGTGACTTCTAGCTTCTTTTATACTCTTAGGATAACCCGACTCTAAGGCATTAACTTCTAATGACGGAGACCTAATCGGATTTGGAACTACAGGTTCAATGATCTTGTTATCTTCTACTGAAGGAGATGACTTAGGCTCAAGCAAACTCTCATCAAAGGTAACGTTGAGATATTTCTCAATTCTTATTATTTCCTTGTTAAGCACCATGTATGCTTTACTAGTTTGAGTGTATCCTAAGAACACACCTTCGTACTGTTAGAATTTCATTATTTGTGTGTGTGGTAATAATTGAACTATCATGATATATCCTCTGAATCATGTATAGATCACTTTCAGATTGAAGTATTTTGACCTTATATTCCTCGGGTATCACAAAATCCTCAATGGGATAATTTAGAGAATCACTCTTTGTCTCTGAGGCATGAGAAATCAAAGCAATACACATAAAGTTGTTGTTGTATAATCTTTTTGGAAGATATCAATACTGGTATATATTAACCCAACAGAAAGTTGGTTATAATCGGTTAAAAGTAGTTGGCGGGAAAAGACACAACTGTTAGTGAAAAGGTGTGTGTTTTGGTAGGAAAAATAGTTTTTGAGGAAAAAGAGGATAATACCAGAATCCTAAAAACCGTTTAGGTTTTGGGGTGCTGCCCCAAACCCCGCGAGGGGCGCTGCCCCTCGACCCCTGCCTGCTCACCTAGGAGCGAGACCCTAGAAAAGGGCTCTGCCCCTTGACCCCGTAAGGAGGCGCAGTCCCCTTGACCCCGTGTCTTTGTCGTGGTGGCATCAAGCTAGCTAGAATGAGCGTGCACTCTACACCTCCTAACTCGAATGTAAGCTATACTTGACTCAGCCTATTGATCTCAAGTAAATCACAAGTACACAAAATATAAGTGATGACACTAAAATCACCAATATGTACGACTTTGGATCAAACTTGGTGAGATGTACTAATGACGACTTCCTATTTCTAGTGATTTTGTAGGGCGTGTTATTTATGAATTTTTTAATATAATCCCTATTAAATATGTAAGTTTTCGTATCTAGTGCCTGACACCAAAACTTTTTTGGAATGGATTGCTCGTTTAACATAGTACGACTCATCTTTCTTAATTTGTGACGTGTTCTTTTAATAATCTCACTCGATTGAGAAGTGAACGGGCCCAACAAGTTATAAGACATTCCATGTTCACAAAAGCTTCCAAATTTTAATTTATCTAATTCACTACTATGATTTGTTACAATTGAAACAATAGAACAATCATGTAGGTTTTCAAGCTTTTTAACCAATATTTTAATCTTTTCTAAGACATCTTTCTTAGACTCTACAAACACAACCCAAGTGTAGTTTGAGTGATCATCAACAATCATTAAAGTATAGAAGTTGCCTTTGTAACTTTGAATTGGAGATGGACCAAACAAATCTAAGTGTGATAACTCTAAAACCCTAGTAGTTGACACCTCATTCCTAGTCCTATTGTTTACATTACCTTGATTCCCTAGACCACATGTATCATAAAAGTGTCTTTCAAAACTTAACTTTGGTAGATTCCTTACTAGCTCGATGGAAGCTAAGTTTTTAACTAACCGCATATTGGCGTGACCTAACCTCTTATGCCAAAGTGTTAAGTTATCCACCACGAATGTAAGACAAATTTGTTGTTTGGAGGTATCTCCTAATTTTCACGTATATAGACCATTTCTCCTATGCCCTTTAGCTAGCGTTTTACCATTTTTACTAATAGTACAATCTACTTTAGTAAAGCTAACTACGCAATCATCATCACATAATTAACCTACGCTAATCAAGTTAAAATCTAGACTACTAACATGCTCAACATTAGTAATTGTAATGGAGTCATGAGTAATATTACCTCCACCGACGACCTTTCCCTTTAGGTTGCTGATATCATCAAATAACATCATATTTTACCTTCATTTATCCCATACATTTTACCCACTTTTATATAACTATTGCAAGATATTGGTACTTAATTGCTTAAAGTTTATGATTGCAGTAATTATGGAGTAACTTGTTAAGACGAAGCTAAAAGATGCAATTCTGGAACTAAAACGAAGACATTTGAAGAAAACTGTTACCTGCTACTATACGCCATATCCAGCAAAGAAGAGACGACGTATCAGCGCCTGCTCATCACAAGAATACGTGTAATAATCAATTCCTGATCCAGCGTATCACTCTTCACCTATACGCCGTATGCACAGCTGGTCATCAGTCAAAGATACAAAGTTAATGTGATTGATGGCAATTAATCTTGATTGATTTAATCTTATCGCGAACTCCAAGGAAATTAACCCTATACGTCATATTCACCTCTCTTTATACGGCGTATCCAAGCTGTTTTCAGACACTATAAATACGAGACTCAAAAACGAGTTTTAGTGTGCAAAAATTACATTCTCTATACCAATGTTGTAAAAATCGCGAGTCGCTAGCCGGGCGGTCGACCACCCTGTAGCCTGTAATCGGTCTAGGCGCGATTAATCGGTGATTAATCGGTTTTGCCAATTTTATATATAAACTTCATAGTTACTTGTATGAGATGGATACAACACTTTAAATACACTAAAATTAAATAAGTTCAAAGTAACATTGTTCAAAACATAGACATAGATAATAAAAGTTAACAGTTAACAATTCAAAGTCACATTGTAAAAAAAATGTTTCACTTTTGTTGACCGATTAAGCCGATTTGACCAATTTTGTCAGATTTGACCGATTTTTGACCGATTTTTAACCGATTTTTGACCGATTTTTGACCAGACCGATTTTTCACCCGATTTGCCTTATTTTCCAAGGTGTATGGCCGAGTAGCGATTAATCGGCGATTACAAGGCCGCCTAGGCCGATTTTTGCATTGGGGGTTCAAACCTTATCGAGCTCGACAAACAAATACTAAGCTCTGTGCACATTTCTTCATACAATTCTTATCTTCTTTCCATATCTCTGCGTCCTTCTATCAAGGCACTTTACCTCATCACTGAACCTACAAAACATTGAAAACTTAAACACGTAGGCTTTGCTTAGTAAGTCAAAAGACATATTATCATTTTTCTACATTAGCGCATAACCAGCGTTCATTCACAATCATATTAACTTACATACCTTGCTAGCTTTAAAATTAGGCCAAGCATATCTTTTGCTAGTACACATTAACTTCCAAGCTCTTCCTACCTCAATTGGCATATCAATTTCACAAGCATAACTAGCTAGGTCCAGCCGCTAACCACATTCTTATTCTAAATATAAACCATCTAATTCCTAAACCTTCCATACTGTGGAAAACTAGAAGGGGGGGGGGATTAAATAGTTTACCGCTTTTTAATTTGATGTTTAGTTTGATTATAAAAATTTAGATTCAACTTTATGTGAGTTCCAACAAAAAAAAAAAAAAAATGTGCCAATATGAATAATTTAACTAATCAAATAAGTAATGACAAGGTATGAAATAAGTATGCAAGATAAGAGATGGAAAGATCAAACCACAACATGAGATTTATAATGGTTCGGTAACGAAACACCTCTTTGCCCTACTCCACTCCACGAGCACCAAACTCAAGAGTTTTCTTCACTATGTCAACAAGCTCCCTTTAGGCGGAGAAAACCGTACACAACTTAGCTTACACCAATTTTCGACACTAAGCGAAATGTCAAGTTCTAATCCTAGGTAGAACCAATCTATCACAACTAACCACACTACTTCACGACAATTCACTACTTCGCTTCACCACACAACTTTTTCTTCACTTTACAACTTAATTTTACTCCACAACTTCACTTTACTTCACAACTCCTTCACAACCTTTCTATACCTTCTCTTCAATCTTCTCTCAACTTAAAAACACTATCTTGATCACACCAATCTAACACTACTTACTTAGATCACCCCGATCTAACTATACTTACAATGATCACAACAATTACTTAATATACACAACTATGATACACACCTTCACAATATACACAAATGATTTATAAGATATGATACAATTGCAACAAGGTTGCAAGGATACACACTAAGCTATAATACTTCTTCACTTGATGGTAGAAAGTATTCTTCTCTTGCACTTGAGGATCAAAGCTTGGATCACTTGGAAACAAAGCTTTATGATTAAATGATCAAAAGAATGAAAGGAAAACTATAAACTGATTTAGAACAGAAAGAAAGTGTATGCAAAAGTTGTGAAAATCAGTGGGGAATAATCCAGGTATTTATAGGCAAACTGGGGGAATCTTTTTATGCCGGTCCCCTTAATTCAGGTGCCGGTCCCCTTAATAATTAAGGGGACCGCCCTTGTAATTAAGGGGGCCGCCCAGCCTGGACGCTCCATTTTTTGTCTTTTCTAGGGGAGGTATTTTCTGGAACATTTCTAGCTGTTTTTAGGTAGAAAATTTGAATTCAAAATATTTATTTGAATAAAACATTTCTTTTAAATCTAAAAATGTTTTGTAAAAGTTATAAAAATGTTTGTGACATTTTTATAAAAAATGTGAGGTTAAATAAAAATTCCTTTGATATAATTGCATAGAGCCATTTATTTATCATACTTTTAAGTGTTAAAATTTCGAAATGAAAATTTATACTAATTATTGTTTGTGTAAAAAAAAAATAAAAAAAATTTTAAATTCGATGTTTTACATTTTGTGATTATCAAAACATAGAGAGGTCGAAAAATATTAATAATGTTTTTAGGCATTATTTCTATCAACAATCTCCCCCTTTTTGATGATTACAAAATCTAAGCTCATTAAATGTAAAATTATATTTAAACAAGTATTTAGTGAGTTTTATTTCCATTTCTCCTTCTTTTTGTAGAATCAAAAAGGCTTCGTTGACGAATGTTAGTAAAACCGATGGAATAAATGCTCCCCCTTGATGTGTTGATTCGCGTGTATTATAGTGTATATATATAGTATAAGAAATCGGCAAATTACTCTTGTGAAAGAGTAATAAGCTAATCACTAATAAAATATATTTCCAGAAAGTATTGATGAGAAAAATACCCTTAGGAAAGGATAAAATTCAAATCGTTCCCGAGTCGTTTTCCCAACGAAGCGTGAATATTGAAAATCTTGTTTTGGTTCGTGATCGGGTGCTTGAATAATCAAAATTTTGAATTTTGGATTCTAAATCTAAAAACGCAAAGGGAAAGCACATAAAGGCATGCTAATCTAGGAATAAAGGCAATTTAAAATTCTAAAAACATTTAAAAACTAATTAATAACTAAAAGTAAACAATTAACCAAAAATGACAAAATTAAAATTCTAAAAACTCAAAATGCAAATTTCTTAAACTAAAATGTATTAAAGCAATTTTTAATATCATAAAATATTTTTATAAATTTTTATACTAATTAAAAACTATTTTTAAAACTAATAAAGACTAAAAATTAAACTAAAAATACTAAACTTAATCATAAAAATTTGAGAAAATTTATAAAAATTCTAGAACCTATTTCTGAGGTTTACAAAGAAAAATGAATCAAAAAGCTATTACCCATAAGCTGCTAAAATTCGATAAGCTAAATAAGCTAAAAACTAAACTTGCATATAAGAAATAAACGGAACAAGATTATAATTGAAAAAGACCCAAGGGCAGATGGTAAGACGTGTGTGTGTTGAGGGGGAGGTCACAGGTTCGAGTCCTGTGACTATCCCTTTTTGCAAAACATTTTTTTTTGAAAAAGCTAAAGTTTAATCAAGAATAAGCACTTTTAGTAAAAGGCTTGATACCAGTACTTATTATTAAGCTAGAAAAGAACAATCAAAAGGTGACAATTTGGTTTTTTAAAGACTTTTTGATTTAGTAAAGTAATTTGGACTTATTTAGCTCTAGATGACCAATATGCTTTAACGAAGACAATAAGCGGAACAGACCTTAGACCTAGAATTAATAAGCACTATGTATAGGAAAATTAGCAAATCTATTAAACTGAAAAGCATTTAAAAGTAATAAGACAGTTGACTCAAAATGGCTTTTAAAGGACTATTACCACTATTTTAAGCTAAGATTTAGAACTAATAAGCTTTAAGAATGAGCTGAAAATTGAAAACATATTAAGGTCTAGATTATATTAACTCAAATAAGCTAGACTTAAGCAAATTGGTTAAAAAAAATAAGCTAGAAAAGACAAAGTGAAAATGGCAGTTTACACTACTTTGTTTTTGGCTTTTTAAAGATGAGATGAACACGTTTGAGCTTAATTTTAAGACTCAAAAATGATTTTGACAAACTGAAAACTTGAAACAGATTTAAGACTTACTAATATAAGCTAAATTCAACAATAATTAACCTAAATTAAGCTAGGAATTTACCACAAATGATCTGCAAATTCAGACCTCTAAGAACAACCAACTAACTAACTTAACTTGACTGACTTTAAGCTTAAATATTCAAAAGGAGATTAAAAAGTCTAAATACTCAAAACAGATGCACATTGATGCAATGGTAAGAATAAGAGTAAATTTTGACCCGATCGAGCGTGTTGAGCTCTAGCTTGTTCCTTAACCTTTTAGGCTAAGCGTTCGCAATTTTTGCAAAGAACAAAAAATGATAGAGTTAAGTATGAGTAGGATGCTAAACAAAGATTATTTGGAAATCTTAAGAACTCATGTATGTAACTTGTTGCTTTTTCTCCCATAAGCTCTTAACCGGATTAACATACGTGCTGTTTTTGGAGATTAAACTTAAATCAATAATTTTTATGTAATATATATAGCAAAAAATTTAGTCTTAGTTCAAATTTATACTTTAATTTTTCAAAAAAAAGAAGTCTTCTTTAAATAAATAAATATATATGTAAAAATATATATATATATATATATAAAATATAAAAATAATAAAAAAATAAAAAATAATAATAATAAAAGCTGTGGGCTGATAAAAGTTTACTACCTCTTGCCGGCTCACAACCGATTTGGTAGTCTTCTAAAGAAAGCACATAGTCAAATAAAGATCCGAGACTGATAAAAGTTTGATGCATCTTGCCGACTCACAACCGATGTTGCAACCTTCTAAAAGGTCGAGGGTTACAATTGCATAAATGTCTAAATAGTTAAATTAAATTAATAAATTGACTTCTTTTTATTAAATTCAAATATGCTTTTACACTTTGACTATTCTATTTTATAAGCTATGAATATCCGGGAAACCTGAGAGTTTTTTAAACCTAAGGTCCGTGAGTCCCGATACTAGTCTCTGTGGGGTGTCAAAAGCCTGGTCACTTAGCCGCAAGGTTGGGATGTGCCGAGACGAAAGTCGCTACATGGGATGATCTCGCCTTCAAACACATTATTCTTGGGTGAAACGTGAAGCATAGTATTTTCTAAAACGTTAATCCATGGTTGAAATTCAAAATAGCACATTCACTTAAGATATAATAAATGTCGGGAGTAAAGAGTTCACAAGTTGCAAATATGAGTAGTGTTAGCATCTTTACTGATATTTAGCTGTGATTTCATTTTAAGCTTGGTTTGGAGAAAGTGAAAAGTCGGGGACGATGAATTTATCCTTTTTGGGGCATTCTCGGATCGAAATGCAACTTGTTCTATGATCCCTAACAGTTATGGAAATAACAAAAGTCAAAATATTCTTAGTTTACTAATTTCAAAAAAATGAAATGAAAAAGTTTTATAAAAATGGGAAAATGGGGTGTTTTATAACTTGTGATTTCTTAACTCTCTCCACAAAAATCTTTGCTACTTTTCAAAGATTTAGTTTGGGAAAGTTTTGAAGTATTTGGTTTTAAAGCATATAATATTGCATGAGGACACGCAATCGCTTAGTTTGGAGAATTTTGATATGTGTGAAAACACATATCCTTTTTATATCAAAAATGTCCTTTAAAAGACCAAAATTGTACATAAAATACTTGTATATTGCTCATTTTGTCTTTGTGATTGTGTAGGTATGGATATAGCAAAAATCTCAAGAAAACGACCAAAACCGGACAAACACGGACAAGGGAATGGAAAAGAGTACAAAAGAGTCGGAGATTTCTAGCAAGAAGTGTCAAAAAGTCAATCCTTGGTCAACCATGGTCAACAAGTCAACTCTGGTCAAACTTATAAAGACAAAATTCTCAAATCTCCAAAACAGCCCCTAATGTTTAACCTAAATTCATAAACGATCCTTAAATAAAACCCTTATTTACCTAAACCCTTTATCCCTTTAAATCATTTACCCGGCCCATCCTTTTATAAAAGCCCAAGGTTAAAACCCTTATACCCGGCCCAAGTCAACCCTCCCAATAATCCATGTCAAATTTACCAAATAATAATAAATAAAAGGGTAAAATGGCGCCAAGAAATTTTATAATTCATTCATCGTCTTCACGAGTTACCTAGCTCAAAACAAGGGGTAAATGCAAATCAAGTATGTGGCCAAGTAATTCAAGTGCTAAGGTCCAATATGGCAAAAGAATACGTCACCAAAGCTCCTTATTGGTCCAATTATACAAAGGAGGTCACGCGGGTCTGACAAGAAACACATCAAGGACAAAGATTTTGCACTAAAGTAAGTGTAAAAAAAGCACACAATGGCTCTGACACACGGAATGCCACGTTGGCAATCCGTGTGATCAAATCTAATCCTACGGGTATGATTGAGGATCCAATGATGAGGGAAGAATCAAAGGCCAAGATCAAATGGATGAGGAGCGGGCTAGACTCGTAGAAGCTTTATTCTCAGGCTATAAATAGCCCCTCACACTCACTCACAAGAAGTAATTTTAATTTTTTTTTCCTTTTTTGCTTTTTCTTAAGTTGCTTTTGCAATTTTCTTTTAAATGTAATTTTCTTAGTAAACTCTTGTAATTTTCCTTTTCAAAGTATTGTAATCAAGTTTTCTGTTTATAAAATCAAAGTGCGAGTTTATATAATCTGTTTTTCTATTAAGCTCTTATATTCAAAATGATGTTGTCTACTGTTACACAAGCTCTCATAAGCTCTCTGAGTCTATAAGCTCAGATTGAGTTCAAATCAAGAACCTAATCTACTTAAACTTATAACAATCAGCTTAATACCTTTGCTATATGGTGGATTTTGTGACCTGGATGAGAAGCTAATCTGGAAACTTATGGACTTTACTAGCTTAACCTTGTGATAAGCAAGAGCTTGTTGACCAGCTCTTGTGAGCAAATTAAGCCTTTTGTTAAGCTAAAGGCAATTGTAGTTCTCATTTATACTTTTCTGTCCTTAATATCATAGCTTAAGATCGTATTCTGCTTATTTTAGCTTGCTTATTTGTGTTTAATAATTGTCTGTCCTTTGCTTAATCTGCTTAATATAGTTCTCTTATGCTTATTATAGTTGTCTTATGTTCTTAGTGCTTGATAATTACTTAATCTGTCATAAAAACAGTGAAAAAATCCAAAAACATAGCATAGTTAGTAGCTTATTTTTCTAGCTTATTTGTCTGCTTAGATATGCTTATTAGATTTGTTAAATGCTCATTAATATCTTGTATCTGTTAATTACCACATTTATAAGCTCAAAATGGATTTTATGAAGTTAAGGGGGTGTTTGGCATAGCAGTACTAACCACAAGTTAGTACTGCTAGTGGCCATTTGGTCTTTGGCTTTTGATTTTAATCTCTTAAATAAGTCTGTTAGAACAAGTTTTTTAAGCTAGATTAGTTTCAAACAAGTTTTCATTAGTAGATTTAACATAAGTCTTAATCTGTCAAGTGTCACTTGGATTATAAGCTTGAGTAGATTCTAGTGATTGTCTAAAGCCTCCTTTGTTCTTTATTTGTTGTCTCAAAAGTGTAGGAATCTGAGTCTTTGCCCTGCATTTTGTCTAAGTTAGATTTGAGTGTTTTCTATGCAAACTGCACCAGCAGTTTAAAAAGACAAATAACTGTTTTCATGATTAATTTTCAGATGGTTAATTTGGTTTGTAGGTTTTGATATTTGGATTATAAATAGATTAGGGGTAGTAGTTAATCTGTTTCATAATTGTTTTTAATATAAAGCTCTTTAGATTATCTGTTTTTGCTCTTAAAAAGAGCAATTCTTCTTTTAATTTTCAAAAAGCAAAGTCATTGAATACTGACTTATGCTGTCTGTTTTCACAAGCTCTTCTCAATAAGTTCTTGTTGTTAAAAGTTCTTTTCAAAAGTTTTTTCTAGTAGCCCTTAGGTCTAAGTTCAAATAGGTATAAGCTAGATTTTCTCAAGTGTCCATTTGCATTCTAGAAATTAAGCCCAAAGTTGCTCTTTGAGGCTGTTTGGTAGTAGATTTAGTATTAAGTGCTTATTAGTGTTTTTCTGCTTATTGCTTATTAATCTGTGCTTATCTTCTTTTCAAATCAGCTATATAGGTTAGGTTAAGTATAAAAGTAGCTTATTAAGTCTTAGGTTTAGCTTATTTCATGTTTTCAAGTTCTTAAGTTTTATATAAAAGCTAAAAAAGAAAGTTTAGTATTTTTCTGTCTTATAAGCTGATTTTCAGCTTATTTAGGGAATTTCATAAAAAGTTTCTTTTATTAAAAGTTCTTATTTTCAGCTTTTCTACAAGTTTGTTTTTAAACTTTTCCAAAATAAAAAAATAATAAAAAGCAAGGCCTGGGACTCGAACCCACGACCTTGCCTTCACACACACATATACTTAACCAGTTTGCTACATTAGCTCATCCGTCATCTTTTCTTTCCATTACCCTTTTATCCCTTTTTTATTTCCTTTTACTATAAATAAGCCGTAGCTTAATTTATCTGTTTCCCAGCTTATTAGATAAGCTGAGCTCTTGCTTTTATTTTTCTTAAATTCCTTGCATCATTTAGTACTTTTTGTGATTTTTCTCATTAATAGTTTAATTTTTATCATTTTTTTAGTTTAAATCTTTAAAAATTCATAAAAATAGAAAAATAATCAAAAAAATATAATTCTTTTTTAGAAAATTTTCTTTTATCATATAGTTTCTAAGAAAATTAGTTTTGCTTCTGTAGGATTAAAATTTCAAAATTTCAATTTTTAAAGAACGAGATTCGTTTTCGTTCATATTTTTCGTGTTTTTAAGCTCAATTTAACTCCGTTTTTGTTCTAGTTTTCTTTAAACTTACTTTTTAGTCAATTAGAGTCTATTAAAAGATAAAAATTCATTTTAGGTTTAATTTTGGAAATTTAGTGTTTTTAATCACCATTTAGGGTTCCTGTTTTATGTTTTTTTTTAATTTTCCGTTATTAAAGTTAAGTTTAATTGTCCTTTAATTTGCTCACTTTTAGGATTTTAGAAAAAAAATCTTCTTCGACCCAATTCAAATCATTGTCCAAACAACAAACGTGGTCTTAATTTTATAAATCTTCGAGGAATACGACCCGGTAATCACTTACCGGTAAATATACGTATTCTTATATATTTGTGAGAATTTTCCTTATGACCCTTATCCTCAAGGGTAGTTTGGTAATTTTTTATACTTATTATATTATTATACGTGTATAAAACTTTACGCATCAAGATCTAATAAAAAAAATATTTTTGTGTTGTATTAACAATGTAGTTAAACAATCTTTGTTTTGAAAAGTTCCTAGAAGTGAAAATCATAACTTGGGTTTTTGTTGAAAATTGATTGTTGGCGAATTACTTTAATTATGCTTTTTGAGTATTATAGTAGTTGATTAGTGTTTCTTTAAACTATATATATAATATAATATAAAATAAAATATATATAATCTAAAAAACTACAATAATCAATAAAACCGAGAAGTAGTATATTTGTGAAGATTTTTCTTTTTACCTTTGTCCTCAAGGGTAATTTGGTATTTTTCTATCATATTATATTTTATAATTATGTGTGTTGCTTTACTAGCAATCAGGGAGTTGCAACCATTATGACATCTACACATTTCTTGATATGTGTATTCCACCCCTAAAATATTGCTCTTATATATATATATATATATATATATCTATATATATATATATATATATATATTGTCGCACGAAACTAACCCTTGATGTAGGTTAAGAATTTGCAATAAATTTGATCCATGGATCCGCTAAAGACAATATACAATGGGATGCAAGTGTCATAGGAGTAAAATGAGCTTAAAGGTAGCAAGGCTTCACTTGGGATGATGCAAGCTCGCCTCTTTGGTTCAACAATTGAAGTTTAGTAAAAGTCTCATCTAATGGAATAAATGACTTGAAGTGTTCACCTTTTTGTTTCGACATAAAGGGGAGAAGAAGTGTAAACAAGTAACTTATATATTTTACTATGAGTTATAGTTTACATATTTTGTCATCATCAAAAAGGGGGAGATTGTTGGTAGAAATATTACGAGTTATTAAATCTATACATTCTCTTCATGTTTTGGTGATGACAAACATGTAACTTATAACACATAACGTAAAGTTCTTAAGTTACTCGTGATCACAAATCATCAATGCATTCATACGACAACATCTCTTGACGTCTCAAGTCTGCTTCAACGAAGTTTGCACCCGACGTAAATCACTTAAGGTATGAATAAATAAATGCTTAATTTATTTTGTGATCAAAGGATTTTATAGTTAACCTTACATTTTTCATAAAAAAATGTCACAAACATTTTTATAACTTTTACAAAACATTTTAGATTTAAAAGAAATGTTTTATTCAAAATAAATATTTTTAATTCAAAATTTCTACCTAAAACGGCTAGAAATGTTCCAGAAAACACCTCCTCCAGAAAAGAAAAAAAAAGGAGCGTCTGGGGTGGGTGGCCCCCTTAATTATAAGGGATGCCTCCTTTTATTATTAAGGGGGATCCGATCCTATTAGGGGGCCGCCTAAGACAGAAAAGATTCCCCAATTTTCCTATAAATACTGGACTATTCCCTAGTGATTTTCCAACCTTTTGCACCTTTTCTTTCTGTCCTAAATCAGTTTATACATCTCACACATATTCTAAAAAATTTTGATCATGTAATCATAAGCATTTGTTTCCAAGTGATTCAAGCTTACTCCTCCAAGTGCAAGAGAAGAACTCTCGTTATCATCAAGATATGAAGTTATGTAGTTTAGTTAGTGCATTCGTGACATGTCTTACATTCGCAATGTATAGATCGAGTCTATGTATTCTAAACTTGTGTAATACTTAGATCATGGTGATCATGGTATGTATAGTTGTTAGATTGTGGTGATCATAAGAAGTATAGTTAGATCAGGGTGATCTTAGTAAGTTGTGTTAGATTGGTGTGATCGTAGTAGTGTCTAAGTGAAGTCGTGTAGTGAAGAAGAAGTCGTGCGGTAAGCCAAGTTGTGAATTGTCGTGAAGTGGTGTGTTGTGTTGTGATAGATTGGTTCTAGCTATGATTAGAACTCGACATTTGGCTTAGTTTCAGAAATCGGTGTAAGCTTAGTCGTGTACGGTTTTCTCCGCCTAAAGGGAGCTTGTTGACTAGTGAAGTAACTCTCGAGTTGGGTACTCGGGAAGTGGAGTAGGGCGAAGAGGTGCTTCGTGACCGAACCACTATAAATCATCGCGTCCGGTTTGCATTTCCTTTTACCTTTTGCTTTAAATTTGTATTTACGCTATCGCTTTACATTTATACTTGCATCATATCTATATATGTGTGAATGGTTGCTTATATTGTTTGGGTGATAATTATGCCATAGATATAAGTTAATATTATGAGTATGCTATAGTGAATATAAATGTTGTATACACACTTTTCACATTCCGTCTAACTTGATCGACAATTTGATACGAAACATTTTAAATTTTTAAATGGAAACGTATTCACCCCCTCTACGATTTCCACAAAAATATATCGGTCCCAAATGTAACAGTACCACCAATACAAGATCCACTTATTTATTTAATCTGAAAAATAAACACAACTATAAAAACCGTAAAATACAAAAAGGGGTCGCAGCGGAAATGTGTCATGGGGCGTTACTTCATAATACAACAACTCAAGATACAAGAGAACGACCTCTAAATGTTGTCGTTTTGAAAGTAATCTCGTGATTTTCTTTAAATTGATATAACATTGTGTCCCATAATTTGATCACAATGAAAAGCTTAAAAGGAATACAAGACGATTTGATCTTTTGTATGTAGAAGAAATCATGAATGAAATATTGTGTCAATTTAGGAATCCAATGCAATCAAGTAAGCAGCATCTAATTCACCTGAGAAAAAATGCTTAAAAGTGTCTAATTTAAGTTGGTGAGTTCATAGAGTTTTGTATGTTATTAAATGTAAATATTGGAATCCCAAGATTTATAAGTTTGTATGATCATTTCAATCCTTTAATAAATCGCCCATAAATGTATAGAGTAATGTAAGACCGAAAAGAGTCTAGTGTTTATTGCTTCGCCGCAATTTAATGAAAAAGTGTTCAGAATTTTTAGTAATGTTTCAATTAAGTTGTTATGGAACAGTGTGATCGTTGATTTTCCAAAATGTATGGGTCTCCTATAACAATTACAGACCACTTAATAATTTCTAATGTTGCACTAAGTCTTGACACTGAAATGTAAGCTCGACATATATGTATGCAAATTTAGCAATAAAGGCCCGTGCGATGTTCAAACCCGTTAAACATCCAAATTGTTCCGATCATGTATGCATTTCGTGTTTCGTACAGTCGGAAAACTAGTGAGAGCTACTCACCCGAATAGGATGTCAATCATAAGTAGATTTTTTTCTAATTTATACACTCGCGATTCCTTAACCGATCCTCCGGTTCAAGAACATTTAACAGATCATGATAAGGGCAATGGTGGTTATGTACTTAGGCACATGTAACAGGAGATGATAACCGAAAAAAAAACATTGTGTCAATAAAAATTAACTATTGTTTCGTAAATTGCTTTGAGTACTTAAATCCATATGTAGGAAAAGAGTATGATATAAATCAAAGTAATGAGTTTTGTAATGAGTTGTAAACAAATTCGTAATCGCATAGGCAAATGAGTATGTAACAAAGTATGAAACCAAGTTTGTAATCAACCATGTAATTGTGTTTGTAATGAGTTGCGAAATCAAGTATGTAAACCAAGTGTGTAGAATAGTATGTAAAAGATATTGTAAATGAATATGTAAACAAGTTGTATTGAGCATGTATTCTCCCCCGAGATTTGTAAAGTAAATATAAAACAAGTGAAAGAGGGGCTATAAACTCACATCGATGTTGAAGAACAATTGACAAATGGGCATCTACTATGCCAACTCAAACGGAAGACGAACGGCTCGATCAAGAAGTTGTAACTACTCTATCGGTTATATTCCATATTCGCTTAGAATAATGTACTTGTTTTCCGATGAAATGAGTACGTTCAACGTGACATCGTTGATAAATGATTTAGCTTTAATGTTGTAATGTTTGGTGTTGGTTAAATAAATAAATTATAAAAGTAAACGGACATAGTGTGTAATATAATTCCGTAATAATTTACATAATGGAAAATAAAAATGGACTAAGTGTATAATTCACATCGTGAATTATATAAAACAAGATAGACACCCAAAGTTTTAAACTCGAAGCGTATTTAGTACACGATATGTTTTATATTTAAAAGGTGACAATTAAAATAAAATGGTCTAATTATATAATACCTTCCCAGTATTATATAAGAAAAGTGATAAAATAAATGACACTAAATAATTTGACACGCGCCCGGATATCCCCAAATGATTTAATAGAAAGTTCATTTATAAAAATAAACGCACGTTATAAGGTTGTGGACTAGATAAAAGAAATCTCTAAAATTATAGACTACGCTTGATTATCGGGTCAACATGATTTAATAATTCTTAAGACAATTCAAGATAATAAATAAAGTAGTTTTGTAAAAGTCTGCTAAGTGTAGCGATTTATAAAAAAAATCTCGGCATGACCTATTCATTTATTTAACGTTTTCCATAGTAACAAAAGTTAACCATTTTCCTTCAATTGAATCAATCCATGTTGCAAACTTCAAACACGTCTTTTTAGCAATTAGAATAAACGCAAAAAAAAAAACGGAATAATAAATAACATATTTATTTAACAATACACATTTAGATCCGGTTTAATATATAAAAATATATATGAAATCTTTTAAATGTTATTATTCGATTTATGTAAACCAAATGCCATTTTCGTGTTTTCATAGTTATACCAAACAGCCCTCATGGCTGTTATCAACAACTAAACACACCCCATGGCTGTCCACATCAGCCAACGTCCTAATGACTTTTCGCTCCCACACCAACGACCCTTTATTCCATTTATTGACCCAACTGTTCTAACTAAACCAAACGACCCCTTTTATTTGTCATAACCCAAACCAAACGCTCCCTACGCTGCTTAAACCTATATCCAAACGCCCCTGTTGGCAGTTTATAACAACCCAAACGCACCTTATGTGCTTTAGTCCCAACCAAAATGCACCTTATTCGTGTTATACCAAATCCAAACGCACCTTTATGTGCTAATGTAGAAACCAAACAGACCTAATCTATTTATAACCTAAACCAAACACACCCGATTCAGCTTCTACAAACACCAAACGCACATCATGGCTGTTAAACAGCCATCCAAACGCACCCATATCTTGTGTCGAACCAAAACCAAACGCGCTTTAATGGTTTTATTTACAAACCAGTCGCACCCTGGTGGGTTAGACCAAACGCACCCTATGCGTTGCATAAACCCAGAAACAATCGCCGCTCGTGGTGTTATAAACCTCAAACGCACCCTTCTGTATATAACCACACGCACCCTTGTGGGTCGTGTTTGCAAATCAAACCCAACGCACCCTATGTGGGTGACAGAAAAACCAACGCACCATTGGTGCTTTTATCGAGAGCCGAACACACCCTGGTGGGTTTATCAAAACCCAACGCACCCTATTTGGTACGGTTAAGAAAAAAACCAACACACCCTAGTCGGGTTGAGTAGCAAACCAAACGCACCCGCTGGTGCTAACCACAAACCCAACGCACCCTTGCAATGGCAGAGAGATGGTGATGGGGTGTAGCGACTGTGGCGGTGAGGATGATAGCGCGATGATGAGGATGGTAACGGGGTGCGGATGGTGATGGTGGATGTGGATTCGGTGGTGAGGTGATGATGATGTATAGGCGATGGTGGTGATGTGGTTCGACTATGGATCTGGGGTGGGGCAGCCGGAAGTCTCGCCGGAAAAGTGGTGGCGCCGGAAAGTGTTTATAGAGGGGAGGAAGTATAT
The DNA here is from genome assembly GCA_026074375.1 of Tanacetum coccineum. Taxonomy (NCBI): domain Eukaryota; kingdom Viridiplantae; phylum Streptophyta; class Magnoliopsida; order Asterales; family Asteraceae; genus Tanacetum; species Tanacetum coccineum. The sequence continues at coordinate 14,099 of BQNB010026512.1, read as the reverse complement.
GTTAGGTTTTTATAAAATGAATTTAACCCTAAGTATGTATATATTTATATTAGAGAGTTATAAGAAAATGTAAAAAATTGATAAATGTTTAATAGATTAGGGTTAATTATATAAATAGTTTACTGGGACCAAAAGTGTAACTTTTGAGTAATATTTTGTAAAATAGTGGTTCGGGACTCGTTTGAGCGACTTAACGGATGATTCAACACACGAAACTTGCGTCATTGTTTTCCAAATAATTTTTCCAACAAAAATGAGTATTCATTTGATAGTATTTCATAAATATTTTTATAACATTTATAAAAATATTTGTTATTTATTTGAAAACCCGATTATGTCTTTTTCGAAAGTAAAAATAAAAATAAATTTTTAACCCGTATATTCGCGTTATCAACAAACGTTTTCGAATAAAATGATGACTAATTTATTAAATATTTTTATTTAATAAAAAGTGTTAATTAAATATAATTTAATTATTTTCTCGTTTCTAATCTTGCGAGGGCATTTCAGTCACTTTCTGTCTGTTTTCAGGTCTCGGACAAAACTAAAAAGTTGTCCGGAATATCGTTTATATCAAATTGCTTTAGAGTCCGAGTTGTGAAAACGGGATTTAATGGTTCGTTTTTGGTAAGTCAGCTTAGGAATAATATATATCTTTTTCGTTTTCAAGTCGAATAAGTTAAAAATAACTTTGCACATGAGAGATGTGATAATAAACATGATTTATTATTTAAAATATGTTCCGAAAATTTTACCGGTTACGCGGTAATCGCTTTTATGTGAAAATAAAAGACCAAAAGTCAAAAAGTTAAGTCAGACCCAAAAAGTCAAATGGTAAACTAGTCATTTAAAATTCCGAAAATTGCCGGATGTTACAGTACCTAGCCCTTAAAGAAATCTCGTCCCGAGATTAAATTTGTGTTAACCGTTTGTGTGACCAAGAAAAGATTTAAGATTTAATAAACCAGTTCTAAACAAGACGCTAAAAGGTAGTTGTAAAAATCCTTGATGCCGGATTGATTTACCCTATCTCGGATAGTCCATGGGTTAGCCCCGTGCATTGTGTACCCAAAAAGGGTGGAATGACCGTTGTGACAAATGAAGATAACGAGTTAATTCCGACTAGGTTAGTTACCGGGTGGCGTGTTTGTATTAACTATATGAAACTTAATGATGCCACCAGAAAAGACCATTTCCCGTTACCCTTCATGGACCAAATGTTAGAACGATTAGTTAGGAATGAGTTCTATTGTTTCTTTGATGGTTTCTCTGGTATTTTTCTAAATCCATTATTGACCCGCAAGACCAAGAGAAGACAACGTTCACTTGCCCTTATGGAACATTTACCTATAGACGTATGCCTTTCGGCTTATGTAATGCTCCTGGAACGTTCCAAAGGTGTATGATGGCCATTTTCCACGACATGATCGAGGAAACTATGGAAGTATTCATGGATGATTTCTCGGTCTTCGGGGACTCCTTCTCATCTTGCCTCTCCCATTTAGACAAAATGCTCAAAAGGTGTGAAGACACCAATCTTGTTCTAAATTGGGAGAAATGCCATTTCATGGTCAAAGAGGGCATTGTCCTCGACCACAAGATATCAAAATCTGGGATTGAGGTGGATAGGGAAAAAGTTGATGTTATTGCAAAATTACCTCCTCCCACGTCCGTCAAAGGAATTCGGAGTTTTCTAGGTCACGTCGGGTTTTATTGTCGGTTTATTCAAGATTTTTCTAAAATAGCTCAGCCAATGACCCATCTTCTTGAAAAAGAGACTCCGTTCATTTTCTCGACCGAGTGTAGAGAGGCATTTGAGACCCTTAAGAAAAAACTAACCGAAGCTCCGATATTGTTGCCCCCGAATTGGGACTTGCCCTTTGAAATTATGTGTGACGTAGTGATCTTCGCGGTTGGGGCCTCACTCTTGGGGAAAACGGTAATGTAACCATACTTTTTAGCCTTTTTATACACTATGCGAGCAAGGATATGGACCTATGCCCAAGCTCCATTATTACTACCTTCGGAAGAAAGAAATTATTAGCAGTTGTATATGCTATTTGAGAAATTTCCGAAACTTATCTAGTCTTGTCGAAGGACCCATAGTGATATACAGACCACTCGGCTCTCAAGATCTGCTCGCTTAAGCAGATGATAAAACTAAGATTGCTCGTTGGATTCTCCTCTCCCAAAGAATTGATGTCATCATCGTGTTAAATAAAAGTGAGCGGGGAGAATCTAGCTGATCCGATCCACTTGTCCTGACTAGGAGAATCCCATCAAATTGAACCCGAGAAAAAAAGGAAATTACCAAAACATTTCCTCTCGAGACACTTGGGATTGTGACTTTTCGTGGTGATTTCAATACCCCATGGTTTGCCGACATCGCAAACTACCATGCGGGGGAATTTTATTGTAAAAGGCATGTCGTCCGAAAAATAGAGAAATTCTTTTAATGAGGTTAAGCATTATTTTTGGGTGACTCCCTACTTGTTAGGATTTGTGCGGGAAACAATTGATTAGACGGTTGGTATTACGGTCAGAAGCCGTGTGATATCCTTTAGGTTCTTGCACAATGGACCCACCGGGGGACATCATTGTAGCATATCGTATTTTATGGTCAATATTTTAACCGAGCTCTAAATTTTATTTCTAATTTTTAAGGAATTTATTATTTTGTTTTTAGCCGTTTTAACGAAAATTGTCGTTTTAGCTAGTTGCGAAGCGTGCCTTGAATATTTATCCATTTTAACGCTTTGAGAAAGAAATCATAAAATTCCATATTTTAGCTTGGAGTGATTATGTATTTTTTCATTTTTATTTTCATCTTTTATCAGCGTCTTGGCCGAGCAAAGCGCGTCAAAATAGGATTTTTACAATTTTTAAATATTTCAAGTTTAGTGTTTTAAAAAAATATATTGTGGTATAAATTAAAAATAATAATAATAATAATAATATAAATTATAAACATAGCAAATAATCCAAAATCACTCCTTTTAAGTGTTTCTTTGTTTAGGAATCCATCAAAACTAGGAAACCAAACACTACTTTTTTCTTTTTTAATTATCTACTACATAATTCTAATCATAAACTACTTTATATAGATTTACCTATATAAACCTTTGACTCTTTTATAAAAGCTCACAAACACATCAACTCAAGGATAAATAAAATTTGGTGTCCATCCTCCTCTCTTTACTTGTGTTTCGATCCCACTTACCCAAACCACCAAAATCATCATCTTGATTTTAAATCACTTCCAGATTTAAACCCCAAAATCAATCCTAAATTAATCCCACACCATTCTGTATAACCTCAAATTAATCACTGCAAGGTTTTTTTTCAAGATTTTTGATCTTGAATTTTTTTTCAAGATTTTTGATTTTAGGGTTTGGTTCTAATTGAGTGCAATTAAGGTATCTAAGGTTTTATTACTAGTGTTTTTCACAAGATTTGAGTAGAAAAATCAAGACTTTTGGTCCTTTCTTGCTCCTTCTAGTTTTCGGCCAAGACATCAAAACCACAAGGGTTTATGGTTTTGACCAATTACTTGTTTCCCTATCTTCTTGTAAGTATTTTCTTTGATTTTGATTTTGATTTTAAGTATATATGTGTCATGCATGTTGATTTTGATAATTAGGAATCCATGGTTTAATTTGTGAATGTTGATTTTTGATTCTGTGATAATTTGAGGTTGATCAAAATGGTTTAGAAGTGATATATAGGTTTAGTTGGTTTTGTTGAATGCAGAAATGGCTGTGAAAAATTTTAAGATTTGCGGAGGGTTTGTACAATCCTCAATTAGAACAGAAAGTTTAGGCTTCATTCAGCAAGATGAGCATTATTGTAAACTGAGATTTAAAAGATTAATGTGGTGGTGGTCATTATAATGAACGTGTGGTAAAAATTTGAGCTTCCAACTCTTAAAAACGAAAAAGATATGGCATTTTGAAGTGTGAAAACTAAAGCAGCAAAATTCTGCACACACTGTTTTTGCGCAGAATTTTGGTCCATCTTGCGCGACGTGTAATTTGGTCATGCCAATAGCTTTACTAGATTTGCAGGACCCTATGATTAATTGATTCGAGTCTATTTCCAACGAACTAGCCTCGGCCGTTTTTTCAGAACGTAAAAAGTGAGTCAAACCCTTTGTACAAGATTAAGTGTCAAAAACTGTGTTTGCTGTCTAGAAATTCGATTGTAAATATGCTGTGTGCAGGCGGGTCAAAATTTAATATTTTTCGACGAAATTTTAAAATTGTAGTATCTTCATAATATGTATGACTTCTCTGAATTTTTCCAGAATTTTCTGTAAGGTTTAGATAGGTTAGATAGTGCCAAACTTTTGCAAAGTCTAGCAGACCTTGTTTTAGAACAAGTGTTATTGATGTGTCTTTCATAATAAGATTACTTAGGATATGGCTTATGGGTGAATTATGGTAGTTAAATAATATATAAGGGAAGCTTAAGATGGAGGAAGATCGACTAGTTCGACCATTTAGCGTTCCATTAAGTAAATCGATCATTTAGCTAAAAACGGATAAAATTTCCTAAAATGTGTAATCAATAGAAACATTAAATTGATTGTAAGTCCTGGATTTCCAAGTATCATTTTTCATGCACATTATATATGTACATTGAGTTGCGTATTTTATATAGCTCGCGTATCAATCGCATATTATTTTTATTAATAGGTAGCGGTTGATTGTCGGCGTTCGTTTCTATCCTTGTTTGGATATATTGATCACATCTTCTATTCTCGGTGAGTTCATAGCCCCATCTTTTCTTTTCTAATGATTTCCATAAACTGTTTTTGGGTTGAGAATACATGCTCGTTTTACTAGCTAATTATGATTTCTACTACTTAAGCGTTACATGACTTTTAATACATGGTTGTTTACTCATGAATTTACTAAAGCTTGATTTGCTTACTACATGATTTGAGATCATGAATTCTTATATATGAAAACTGAGAGTTTTGAACACATTACTTGTTTTACATTGGGACACAGTGTATTCATATTGTTGTTACCAGATTAATGCTTGAATATTATTGCATAAGTTGCCTTATTTCCATTAAGTCCCTACTTATCATGAACTGTTAATTGCTATTGTAGTAAGCGCGAATGCTATGGGTAGATTTATCAAGACTAACAATCCCTCCTTTCATTTGGCGGGTCACAAGTTGTCCCTTGGGGCATTTAACATTGGGAGTCTCTTTTAGGATGTCGGGCAAGCATCCTATACTTTTGGGCACTAACTTGTTAGGTTTCGGGTTCATGAGTCTGTGATACAATAATATATTTCTATTAGGACTTGGTGAATTTGCTTCTTTTGTTACATTTACTATAATTCTATGGGGTCACTTCTGAACATTACCTGATTTATTAAATCACTACTTGGATTTCAGAAAGAATACTTATAAATATTGTAACGCTATTTTTCTTACTAAAACATTATTTGAGTTATTTCAATACTGCTTTTACTTAAACCTTTGAATTTACCAATATTATTGTTGACGTTTTTCCATGTGTTTTCTCAAGTTATATCTTGTTAGCTGAGCATTGGGAGCATTTGGATGCGCGGATATCAAAACTTTAAAGGCTTGGTTTTTCTTCACATTCGATAATCATTTTTCTTTAAATATACAAATGAGTCATGTTTAAACTCTTGTAACTTTTGTTAAAAAGGAAATTATTAGGACCTGAATTTACTCTGATTTATTTAAATCGAATGTGACATTTTATTAAACGTCTCTTTTGAGGTCGTTTTCTGTAACTTGTGTGTATGAACTATGAAGTAGCACCCCAAGTGGTATATCCGCTGCGTTGTGATTTTTGGGGGTGTTACAGATTGGTATCAGAGCACTCGTTATAGAGAACTAGGTCTTTTTTAAAACCCTAGACTATAACCGTTTTTCAAAAAAATTTAAGAGTCCTTCACCATTGTCCGATATTCGCGCGCGCTTGCTCCCAGGTAACTTATATGCTCTCTTTTGCATCTTTATTGCTATTACATTAATAATTTGTATATAATACTTGGTTATTATTCCGCTCTCATACGTCTATCTTATGACGTCATATTAATTGCTTTATATCGGCCGATTATATATATACGTTGCTTACTCCGACTATCGCGTACTTCCTACTTCCTTATTTTCTCTCTCGAACGTCAATACTGGTATTATATATGGATACTCGTACATATATGAGCTACTCTCCTCTCAAATTCTTACGCTTATCTTCGGGATCACCGCCATCTATATATATAATAGTAATTCATATAAGTGTTGACTATTTATGGTTACTTTCGGCAATTTTTAGAACTTTCGAGTAAAGTTGGTATTTTAATGGGAAAATTTTGGCTTAAATCCTATTGTATCTTTGCATTAATGAATAGGCTAATATGTTAGGTCCTAGTGGCGAGTTGGATGGAACGCCAACTCTTCCGGATGATCGAGATACGACCAAAACCGTGGAAATAACTTCTTTTTTAGTGTGTAACCCTTAATTTGTAATGCAAATAGTTAGTGCTTATAACTAATTTTTTATGTGACACTTGGAGGCTACTGAGGTTTCTCATGGGGTTGAAGGGTAAAACATATTATGGTGGACATGTGGTTCTTTGAATAAATCCGTAACTATTCTGGATGAATGAGTTACGACTAGAACGGCCAAACTAATCATAAATTGTGCCTAGATTTTCAAAATGAATTCGAGACCAATATTTTCATATTAAGTGCCCCATTTTCTAATTAAAACCTATAGGATTTAGACAAACTTAAACATGGACTTTCGTTTTGGGTCAAACGAAGTTATAAAATGGGAATTATGCTAAAAACAATAGAATAAGAAAACATTTTAAATAATCAGATTTGGCACATGATGGTAAAATGATAACTTCACTTAGGATCTTTACACTTTAAGTATTTATCTTGTAATCTCAGTAAACTAGATTCTAACATTTTGTTTAAGGGGAAAATTGTTCGTTTATACAATTACAGATTTTGAAATATAGGTCCATTAAGTCAGATTGCAAAGGGCAGAAATGTTTATGTAATGATAATTACCTACATATGTGTATAGTACTATGGTAAGTCTTAATAAGTTATTTTTCTTTGATATTTTATGAGCGATGAGGTGATCTCCGAAACATTAACGTGACTTTATTTTATTTCCTTTTTGATAATATTAACATTCGATGTACTTTTTCAATTCCACTAGTTATTTTATTGTTCGACTCCGAGTCCGAACACTCTTCTTACGCTTGAATCGCGTATATTGTGTTTGTAATCCATTGTTTTGAAATCTTCCAATTGATGAGAGTACGGTTTAATCTTGTTATCTCGGATCGTGCCTTCTTTTGGCACATATCTTTGGAATGCGATCAACTAACGTCTTATTATTCTTCTCGTTACTTGTTATGATTTTGAAGAATCATTCCGTCAAGAAGACACTCCTTTTTACTTAATGTAGCTTTTGGTCTTGTTTTGATATTATGTTTTGTGTCGGCCGTACTTAAGTAGGATGATTTATAATCATCTTATTTAAATGAATTAGGACGCCTCTTCATTTGAATAAGGAAATTATAAACCGCCGAACCATGAGTTTATAAATTATTACTTACAAGGATTGGGACGGCTCTTTTTGTAAGTGATAAATTATAAATGAGTAGGCTTATGTATATCCGACATAGTGTGCGTTCGTCCGTACGAATCATTCTTTGGGCTATGAACTCCCTTCGACTCGTAATTTGTTATACGGATTTTTCCGAATGGGTATCGCCGCCGCGAACTTGATAAGCTAATAGTAATGAATCACATACCGCTTCCAAGAATTGACGACTTGTTTAATTCTTCGTTCCAATGACCTCTTCTTTGGGCCATGTATTTTATACTTTCTTTTTAAGGATTCTCGCGACATTCAATCCATTCACTCTTGTCATTGAACATATTTGATTCTTTGAGACTTTTGTTCATTCAATTTTTGTTGGAAACCTCGATGAGGACCTGAGCATTTCCTCATCTCTTCATAAGTAAACCGTAGATGAATAAGGCGAATTGAGCATCGGGACGGCGCTCCCGTAAGGAGGAGAGGATGTAAAACCCCGTATTTAAGGTCACTACTATTTCCAATCTCATAATTATTTTATAAATCTTGAAGAGTTTACTTTTACATTTTAGACGATTTTTATTAAAATCGTCGATTTTAAAACTCTCGCGAATCGTACAATTTAAGTTTATCCTTTTTATCAATCGAGAAATCAACGAATGTCATATTTAGCCATGAGAGCTTATTTTATTTTATTTTTATTATTTTTCATCTTTTATCCGCGTTTGGCCGAAACCGCGTCAAAATAGTATTTTTATAATTTTTAATATTTTAACTACGTGTTTTAAAAACAAATATTGTGGAATAAATGTTTTAGAAAAAAAAAATTTAAAAATATAATTTATAAACATAACGTGTAAACCAAACACCCATTTTCTTTTAATTAGTTCCTACTAAACTAAAAACCAAACACCCATTATGTTCTATTAGCTCCTACAATACTGAAAACCAAACACCCCTTTCTACCTTTTTACTCCTACTTAACTCTATAACAAACATCCCATTAAATGTTTTCTTATATACATATTTGGAAGTCTATTAGACAATCTTGACTAATAACACTTTCTAAAAACACACAAACACCTCCAACGACTAAAATCTTTTCCTCCCTCCCATATCCTGTACTGTCGATCGAACCACCATGATCCATCATCATTCCATCAAAAAAATTTCTCATGCAATTACAAATCCCTTCAATTAACCTTTAATTAAACATATCCCAAAAAGAATTAAACCTTGATTTTGAGTTTGAAGATTTTTGATTAATTTTGATTGAAGATAAAAATTGGGGTTTTTGGAAAAATCTTGTGGGGATTATCTT
>BQNB010026511.1:0-58525 GCA_026074375.1 Tanacetum coccineum | reverse complement strand
TTGTGTGCTACATGTTTTGTGATGTGATATTGAGAATTGCGAACTAAGTCAGGGGGGATTACCTGCAGGTATCCATGGCCTGTTTAGTGGATGGTACTGTGGCCTAGCGAGCAGGAAGGTTACTTTGGGAGTATCCATGACCTAGGCTAAAAGGGTAACCACAGGGACCTTGGTACGATATGAGACGTCTTGTGGTCGTTTACTGGGTATTTGTATGATTGATTGGATTTGCATGTTAGCCTATTTGATAGTTCCTTTATTTTCTTGTAATGTTTTCTTTATTATCACAGTAATTTACAGTTGGATTTGATTACTGTGTCTTAAACCTATGACTCTCACCAACATTATGTTGACGTTTTAAGCATCATTTTTAGGTAATCTTCTTGAGGATAAGGAAGTTAGAAGGGGTGGCTAGTGAGACCGTAGGCATTGCATGCGGAGTTTATCTCCTAGAGTTTTTTTAGCATTTGAATTGTTTGCTATTTGATTGTTTATTAGATGTTTAGACTTTTGGATCATGTTTCCTTATGGTATGACTTTGCTTTCGTAATGCAATACTTCTTTATCTTGTGTTAGATATTTTCATGACACATTGTGTCTCATTTGTTTATCTATTTCATTTAGTTCTCTCTATTGTTGACACCATTATGTTGTGATGATATCCATGATGTTACGCCTCGTGTTTCCGCCTAGGCGGGGTGTGACAGATTGGTATCAGAGCCAATGGTTATAGAGAAGTAGGTGGTTGAGCCTAGACTATAACCTAGGGGTCCTTCATGTAGATGCATTTAGGGCTTAAGTGTTTAATGCTATAACTGCTATGCTTCCCCTCTATTTTTGCATAGCTTATATATCTCGTATTTTGCTAAGTTGTCATTTTAGTTATTTTGCCTACCATTATCTGATATGATATGTATTACTTTCTTAGTATTTTAGCTATGTTTTTCCCCCACCCGTAAGAAGTCTCGTTGGGGAACCGTTTTCCCAACTGGACTTAAGCGTTATAAGGAGCCTCTTGTGGAACCGAAGGAGATAGGATAGTTGATCGTTTGTCGGATGCGCGTAATAGGGCTGGACCCGCGGAGTCGGGTGATTCTTGCGGAGGCAAAGTCAAACCCAAGCGAGGCCCAGCATAAGTTTATCCCGTCCTTTACCTCGTCATGTTGTTATTGATTATTTCTTTCGGATATTTCGTATTTTGGGAATTGTTGCGAGACTTTCGTTCCTTTATGTCGTTTCGATTTTATTTTGATATAAGTAAGTAGTTATTTGATGGAGCATCCTTTATGTGTTAAGTTGGAGTGGTTTAAGATGTGCAATGTGGTATATGTGCTTATATGTGAATTATGATTGATATGGGTAATCTTGGAAGTAAGTACACGTGTGAAAGGAGGCACTTATAATTATGGTGGCCAACATAATTATAAAGGCATCACACACGTAGACTTGTGACCATGATTGCATTTATTTGTGTTTGGTTGTAAGGTGGTAGTGTAATATGTTTTTTTATATGTGTATTCATGATAAGGATGGTGGTATGGGTAGAGAATTATTCTCTTACCCTAATTGGAGGATATGTTAAGTTGAGTTGTATAGATAGTAAGTTTTCCTTTTATCTAGTATTTACGGATACCTGGTATTATTATTATTGTGGTTGCTTGTTGCTCGATTATTTATTTGGATCTGCTCTTTCGGATATAGGCGCTTTTCGTTAGTTCTTTCATTGCATTGATTACTCGTATGAGTATCAAAGGTTTCTGTTATGGCAATAATTATCACTAACATAAGAGTGTGGATTCATAATCCTTCTTTGTATATCCCTTGGTTTTCGTAACCCGTTGGCGACGTGTTAGTATCGATGCTTTTACGTTTTCTCTGTTGACTGTTATTTTGGATAAGACCTTACATTTTCTTTTAGGTACGTAACGTCTTGCATGAGTTTTCTTGTACGAGTTTGTTTGATTTTATTTTGAGTATATGGTTCATGGTATTTTCTTTCATTTTCAAACAATAAAATTGTGTTAGGGTCTGTATGGTATTTTACGACCCCTTTTGGTATTATGGTGTCCTTTGTTTGAGTAACATATTTTATAATTGATGTCTAATTATAAAAACCTTTTGGAAGTATTGTGTTGGTGTTTGGAGAAAACTGTGTATAAAATGATCTTTGTAAATAGATTTTATTTGATTATAAAAAGCAGTTTAAAGTGATTCATAGTGGTAAGGTATGATACACCATTAGATAACCATCTCTAGATTTTTATGACAACCAGAATGAATTTTATAAAGATTACATTTAAGATAATTTTATTTATTATTTAAAATGATTTTTATACTTAAAGTGACTTTCTTAGTTGAAATTGATTTTTATAAAAACATTATTTATTTTGACCTTTCAAGTAAAGTCGATAATTGGTATAAGAATTTCCTTCTTTTGTATTGATATTTTTTTGTGTTCATTTGTCGTGTTACGCCTGTTGATTTTCTTTCGTTGCATTTTCACTCGGTGCATATACGTATCCTTTCTTTCAAAGGATTCTTATGTCATTTGATCTACGTCTATTTGCATATGTGGAATCTCATATATGCATTCTAGCCTTTAACTCGATATTTGTTTGTTATCCTATTCGATTATTCGTAACTCTTGGAGTTTGTTGATACCGTTGAGTCATGGAAGCTTTGATGTGATTGTGGGAATGGACTGGTTGTCCAAGAGGAAGTTTGTGATAGTATGTTATGAGAAGGTGGTCAGGATACCATTGGAAGGTGATGAGATACTTCGGGTTCATGGTGAACGTACTCAAGGAGTCATGAAAACCTTAATGAACACAATGGTAGGCGAATCGAAATTAAGTGATATTTCTGTCGTATGAGATTTTATTGATGTGTTTCCAGAAGACTTGTCAATGACCACTGCAACGACAAGTTGAGTTCCGTATAGACTTAGTTCCTGGTAGCGCACGACTTGGGTCGCCGAAGTATCTTATAGTTTGGCACCCTACGGAATGTGAGAATTGTCTGGGGCAACTTCAAGAGTTAGTAAGGGCAAGGGTTTTCATATGACTTAGTCATTTTCCTGAAGGTGCATCCTTGTGTTATTCATGAAGAAGGATGGTTCTTTTCGCATGTGTATTGATCATAGAGAGTTGAACAAATTAACTGTTAAAAAAACTCGTTATCCACTCCCTAGGATTGATGACTTGTTTGATCAGCTACACAGGAGGCGTTTTATTCTGTCCTTTTCTTAATGATAGATTTTTGGTTAGGTCTATCTTCAGCTACGATGTGCAATGAGGTGCCTTTCCAAAATATCCGAATTTTGAATGAGATACGAACATTTTAAGTCTACGGTTATGCTTTTTGGGTTAACCAATGCACTAGCGGTTTTCATGGACTTAATGAACCGGGTTTGCAAACCGTACTTAGGTAGGTTTGTCATCGTATTCATTGATGAAATTCTAGCCTACTCAAAGTCGAAGGAGGAACATGAAGTTCATTTGAAGTTAGTGTTGGAGTCACTAAGGAAGGAGAAGCTGTATGCTAAGTTTTCTAAGTGTGAGTTTTGGTTGGAAGAAGTGTATTTTCTTGGTCACGTGGTCAACCATAACGTATTCACGTGGACACGAGTAAGAGTGAGGCAGTGAGGAATTGGATGATTATTCTTAGGATTAGCAGGTTACTACCGACGTTCATCGTGAATTTTTTTAGATTGTTGAACCCCTTACTTCCCTAACTAAAAGGAATCAGAATTATGAGTGGAGCGTAGAACAAGAAGAGGCTTTTCAGACTTTGAAGAATGATTTGTGTGATACTCTGATAAAGCGAGTGTAGTGGGTGATACGTTTGTGTAGTAATGAGGAGAGGAAATCAAGACGAGTAGAGGAATGATATTGATGCCCAATAGAGTAAGGCGTTCAAGCAGAGAGCGTACTCGCAGAAAGGGCTTAATGGTTTAGATCAACAGATGGAAAGAAAGGACGTTGGAGTTTGTACTTTACTGGGATTAGGATTTGGGTTATAATTGGTGGGGAAGTGTATGATTGAGGCCCCATGCATCAAGGATACTTGTACATCCGAGAGCTGATAAGATACTACTTCCTTGGAGACATTTATTGTTAGCCACGTGCAGGAAGGATAAAGTTACCTATGTTAACATTTGTTGGATTTGTTTGAGGAAGGCTCTGTAATGTCAAAGACTTTTGGCTCATGCTGCAACAGCACTGAGATACTTGAGTGAAAAAATATGATAGAAATCACATGGATTTTATCACTAAATTTTTTAATGTCAAAGTAGTGAGTTTGACTGTGATTGGAGTGATGGTCGATTAGACTGGACCAAGTTAGCTCATTTTCTAGCTATTACAAGAAGTGTTCAAGATTGTGAACTTGGCCAAGGATTTTATATTGATGAGATAATTGCAAGGAATGGATATTTTTGGTGGACAATCAACTCAGATTGAGATGGTATGATTTACCTTGTTGTGGTTTTGGCAGACGATGTAGAAAAAATTATTAGTGTTAGAGATGCGATTGGATTTGAGTACTACATTAGCATTCCTCAAGGGAAATGGAATAGTGATCGTATGTGATTCAAACTTTGGAAGATATAATGAGGGCATATGTTATTAATTTTGGTGGTAGTTATCATTTGAGCATTCGATGTGCTCCGTTTGAAGCTTTGTATGAAAGGAAATGTAGGTTGCCTGTTCTATAGGCAGAGATTAGAGAGAGTAGTTTGACTGGACTTGAGTTAGTATAAGAAACGACTGATAAGGTAGTGTTGGTAAAGGAAAGCCTAAAGCGGCAGAGGATCATCAAATAGAGCTTGTGATTATAGGCGTAAGCCGTTAGCTTTAAGGCGTTGGGCATTTTAGAAAGAAGGTAAGTTAGCACCGAAGATCATGTAGGACCGTTTGAGATCCTTGAAAGATTGAGCTTGTAGCTTATGGTGATGGTTCCATTGATGGTGTTGTGTAGGCATGCATTGACACACTCCATGTGTCAAATCTAAAGAAGTGTTTGGCGGATGCTAATTTGCATGTGCCATTGGATGAGATATAGGTCGAAGGGACAATTTCATTTTGTCAAGGAACTGTTAGAGATTATGGATTCGAGGGAATTAAGAAGTTAATGTGAGGAGATAAACACTAGTGAAAGTAGTTGGTAATTCGAAACAGTGTGTCCTGAGTTTATTTGGAGTACACGAAGATTCAGATGAGGATTAAGTTCCTCAGTTTTTCTGTGGACCGTGTTGTTAAGGCCTGCTAGTTAAATCTCTGGACGAGATTTCCTCATAGGAGTGGATATATGACTCCATGATTAAATCAGGTTAGTGATGCCTTTAGTAATGGCTAAGAGTTCAATTTGTATGATTTTTTTTGTGTGCTATGTGTTATATATGTGTGCGCTAAGTGGTTTGAATAGGTGAATGATGTCATTTTGAGGTATGTGGATCATCTCATTTTGAGTGCGTTTGTGTTTGGTGGTGAGTATTCCATTTGTTCTAGTATGTGATAAGGGATGGAATGACTTATATCTGATAATGGCACGTTAATTGTTAGTTGATTTTATGTTTAGAGTTTATAGGAAAAGTATCATGTTGGAAATAAGTGAGTGAGTGAAAATTTGGTTATACTAATAGTGGCACTTCTAAATTATAGAAAGTGAATGTGAATAAAAAGTTATTTTTAGAAGTTTAAGTAAGTTGCTTTATGTAAAATGGTTTACCCATATTAGCTTAAGGTTTTTATGAAAACTTTAGGTAATAAAGATAATTAGGTTAATTTAAAAATAATTAAAATAGAAACAAGTATGTAAGTATTAACAACCCCAATACCGTTTCCACGGGTTTTGGGTCCTAATAACGCCTTTTTTTATCAGTGTATGGGAAGGTTGAGTCGTTGACAACCCTACCCCAACCAAAGGTAGAGAGGCTGTTCTGGTTCTACCATGGGTAGAAATGGTCCTCCATCGTTTTTTTGAGGGTGAGGATCGAACCCATTGTCCTCTGCTCATCAAAAGGCAAGTATTATCAACCTGTGTTTTCAAAGTCATGACGTTTATTGTCGATAGATTATACTATTTTTATTTTTTAGTGTTGTTCGCGTTTGACTGTGTTTTCATGAATTAAGTTCATATCGCGTAGCTAAAAATTAGCGTTCAATGTAATACGGGCATTCTAAAATTATTTGTTTACATCAAGTACGGGTTATATAATTATTTTGAGGATAATTATTAACTTTGTTCGTTTTATTTTTATCGAATACGTAAAGTGTATATGTTTCGCGATAAATTACGTTCTTAGCACTCCGGACCTCTAATATATTTTTCTACGCTTAAACAATTACCCTAATTTATTACCCAATACATAATATTTACTCAATAAATATCATTCTATTACTTTTTGTTGCGAAATTAAAATAAAATTAATTAATTCTTGCATTTTATTACAAAGTTATACATAGAAAAACTCTTTTGGTCAAATGTACACTCATACCTCCTTTAAATACCACAACATATTGTCTAGTTGACTAATGACCATAACCTTATATCCTTTAATGACCAAAGACCCATTCCTAAGACCTCAACATGTTCCCTTGACTAGTTTTACTTCTTATATACATGCATTACTAGCAAAGATATCTCATACATGCTTTAACACTTAGTAAAAATCAAACAAACATCCCCTTTTCCTCATCTTATATGCTACGGCATCAAACAAGGTCCCAACCAAATCCATATCAATTTTTCTACAACCCATACACTCATATACACATATATCCTAAGACATTCTAAGGTGTTTCCAACCATTGAATCACCATTTACAAGTATTAATCAAAGGAAAAGGAGCTAGGGTTTTTGGTTAAGAAAATAAGGGTTTTCTTAAGTGCAAGCTTGGGTTTTAAGGCTAAACACGGGTTTAGCATTTGTTTCTCATCATCATCATACCTCATAAGGTCCATTTGAACTCTTTATGTTCTTATAATTTTTATTTTTATGCATATGACCCATACCATTTAGGTTATTATCATGTAAGAGAAGTTTTAATTGCTTGTCATTCATAATGTTAACAATTTATATTCCTATGATGTTATTGAATCATGTTAAAATGGTCACAAAGTGATTTACAATCTTGGTTAATCATGAAAATGATTTTATGTATTAATGTAGGTTTACAAGTTTTCCATAATATGTTTCAAGATAGAAATGAATATAGACATGTTACTTTTGATTAATGGTTTTAATATGTTATTAGAACACTAAATTATGTCATATGGAGAAATAACCCTTGTACACTTATGGTTTATATGTAAAAGTGACTAAGTATAAACTTGTGATAAAAAGGTTAATTATGAAAGTTAAGGGTTAAAAGTATAATATGGACTTGGTAATTTTGGACATATAAGGACAATTATGGAACCATGGACTTTTATTATATGTAACCCATTATGATTAATTTTGGAAAATATAAGACTTGTTTGGAAGTTTACATAAGTGGAAGAAAAGTATGAAAACAAGGATATATAGACTTAACAAACCTCTCAATCAAACTTTCTGTTTACAATTCGAAATTTAACATATCCATTTTATATTTTTATAAGATAATACATTTCACGACGATTCCGAAAGGTAAGAAACTTGTCAAACGGATTAATAACGAAAAAGTTACTTTTAAAAAAGAGTTATTAGTTAATATAAACGATGTCGATAAATGAATTTTTATACAAACATTTTTATAAAAATTATAAACAGGCAAGTGTTTGATATTTTTAACAAATAATACATATTTTAGGGATTCCAAAATGATAATGATCGGTAAATTTTCAACTTTATAAACGAACGAGTTATGAATTTCGCGAGTTTACGACAATTAATACTTTTATAAAACTATTTTTATAAAAGTTACTATTCATGACAGAAAGTTATATTTTTGTAAACCTCATAAATATATAGAACTTTCAAATACAAGAACGTCCTCGAAAGAATCACTAAAAACGGAGCTATAACGAATAAAATACGACATTTTTAGGTTTTACGACAACAAATACAAATTATATAAAACACATGTCTGTTATGAACAGTAAAAGTACTGTTTCATCAAGGGAAAAAATTTATGAAAATGTCAAATTTCGATTACCCATCTTATCGAAAAGTTTTTGACATAAGAAACGCGATGAATCGGGCTTAAAAACGCGAAAAGTCGACGCCATTTTTACTAAAAACGGTAATTAAAAAACGTTTTAACTTATTATACCACAATTTTACCAAAACCATTAATTGGTGATTGAGCTATTATAGAATATTAGTTGTTATCATAAGTATATTATTCTAAGGGTAGTTTCATCATGAGGCATCTTACGGATGGCGTGTCGACGACGGTGCTGGATTATGATTAAAAGTGTCCTAAATCCTCGAACTGTCATGTCATGACCTCTTTAATTTTGATAGACAGAACGATAGTACGATTGTAACAACTATTAGGATTATTATTCAATGTTATTATTATAAGTACTCGGTACTTATACGACCTTAATTAATTTGTTGCATCTCGATCGGATTTGCGTGACAGCACTATTTGTGATACACTTGGTATTTGACTCACTCAAGGTGGGTTCACTAAGCCCTACGTTTGACATGCTTTTGTTTTACTAAAAGTTTTTGGCGGGGTGATGTTAAACATGCAATGCTTTACAATTGGGACATAAGTGGTTAAGTTTCTTGTTTGATTACGTGTTGCCTAAAGTAGCGATAACCCATACCTTGAGCACCATTTATCATGACTATTCAATTGATGGATTGAGGGATCGCGAATTTCTTTAATAGATCTATTGGTTTACAACCACGTTGAGGTGATTAGCTATCACTGACACCCGATAAGCTATACCATGTCGTAATATTGGATGTTTGCGGGTTTAGAAATCACCACGGGCATGTTGGGCCATTAATTTGTTTTCATACACGGTCAAGCTTCAGTGTCATGTGCTGATAGAGCAATGTATAATTACATTATTATGATATTCTTACAACTCTTGACATTATCATACACTTGGGAAATCTTTGTGGTCCTAAAATTTTGATTTATCAAATATATGAATTCACAAACATTATTGTTGACGTTTTAAAGTAATGTTTTATAGGGGATCAATATGTACAGGTGCGATGGATACATTGGTGGTTTTGTTTTGGTTGTCTTGCATTAAAGATTTGTCGAATTTAATTTTGTTATCTCGTTTGGGCTGAAATCTTTGTCTATCTTGAGCAAGTGAACAAGTTAAGCTTGGGCTTATGTAACAATTACTTTGTTAATTCCATGGATCTGTTTTCAAATGACTTTTTATTCGTTCTATACTATATCTTGTGTTGTTGATACTATAGATAAGTAAACCGCTCCGGAACCATATTGCCGATGCGACCAAATATAGGGGGTGTTACAGCTAAGGGTTAACCACTTGATGCAAACCTACTTTTTATAATTAATAAAAAAGGGGGGGGGGGGATCGTTGGGGTATGGGTAGGGATTTTGAAGCCTTACTTGGTCACAAACTCATTTATATTAAGTGATAAGGATACCTAGGACTATATATAGATAAACCTAGCTTATAACTCTTTTCCCCACCTCTCTTTGTGCCTGCGATTTTAGCTGCCAAAACCCTAAGGAGTGCCGAATTTTTGTGTGATCCAAGAACCTTCAAGAATTGTTATTTAGGTGCTAGCATTGGTAAGTATGTTCATCTTAACTAGTTTATGATATCATCTGTAACATAGTTTTGATGGTCTAGGGTTTACATAAAATACAGATTATATATGAGCTTTAATGATGGAATGATGACTAAGTTTATACTGGCAGTACTAACTCCATTAGTACTGTTAGTTATACCTTGGCAGTATTAACTCTTGATGAAGATTTAATCCCAACACCAAGCCTCTCGGGAAGCATAGGCCTCCTCCTCCACCATCCATACTGTCTCTTGGAGAGTCATCCGATCCCTCGTAAGTAAATCGACCCGCTGCGAGTCCATATCGACTCGCTGTGATATACAAGACCTACTATCCTGAGCATCCTTTAGTAAAGCATACAAGTAATGTGTATCATGCTCATGGAGCTCAGCAAGCTCTGTGACCCTAGTATTGACCTCTCCAACGGTCATAGGTGCTATCTTAGGAACTGCCTCTGCTGGATCTACCCAAGTATCCCTAATGCCGTACCCAACATCTCTAATACCCGGCCGCCTCTCTTCAGCATCTACTGTGCTAACAAACCCATAATCTAACCCCTGACCTTTGGTAGGTCTAGCAATAGAACTCTCCCCGACCTCATATCTGGAGCCTAGAGTGGACAAACATAACCTCTTGCGAGGTGGCTGCTCAGACTCGGGAATATCATCCCTACGGTCAACAGGTGGTGGTATGTATAGAGATGGTGGTAGTGGTGGTAGTAGAGGTGATGGTAATGCGGCAGTAACTGCATTAATAAGGGCTTGAGTGGATGCTATCCTGAGTGTCTGGATTTAGGTTGGACACCCAGATGATGGTAGTAATGGTGATGGCATAGGTAGGTGGTGATGGTGATGGAGTAGTCATGGCCAGAAGTCTCTCATCCTCTGATGTGAGATAGGTGTGTGATGGTGATGAGTAGTCATGGTCAGAAAGTCTCTCAACCCCCTCTTCCTCTGGTGGATGGGATATGGAAGTCTGAGGTGGACGGTTAATCACTAGCCATAATGTAATGTCAGTGGAGGTGGTTGGTAGTAACAGGCTCTGTTCCCTCTGGTGGGAAAACAGGCTCATCAACAGGTTTGCTGCAATAGTAGTTGTGGTCGGAGCCTAGGTGCTCCTCCTAATCCTTCCTCCCGTCCTCATCATCCCCATCTCATCAATTTGGCGTCATCCATCCTAGATGAATCGCCGTCATCATCATCTCCATCATCTCCCCCGTCCATAGGATAGTCAACCGGACCATCCTCTGTCTCATCATCCTCGTACTCCTCCGGATCCTCCTCGGGATCCGACTCAGTAACGTATCCGGGTGAATCAGTAGTAGGTGAATCAATAGGAGGTAATGGCTGTTCCTCAGCCGGAAACTCATGGTCATCTTCCAAAGGTATATACTCAGGGTATATAGGCTCCGGTACGTAGTCAGGGTCATGTGCCTGTATGAACATAGGCTCACGCTCATCCTCATCCTGAGGAACTGGCGGTGTCTGTGGATCCTCTGGGCCTAGCATGAAATCTGGTGACGGTGGGGCTACTGGCTGTAGCGGGAGTCCGTCGTATCCTAGTACGATGACCCGTGGAATGCCTCCCTCCGATATCTCCTCATAGTCGGCTCCCTAGAAAGCTCTGCCGGGCTCAGAGTCGGTGTAGACGGAAGTGTAGGTAACATCAGACGTCGCAGAAGACATGGTTACTGCAAAAAGTAAAATAACTTATATAAGTATTTCTTATAAGAAAATCGATATGATATGTTTGTAAGGTTTTAATAATAAAGCCCTTATAGTGATATACGTAATATCATTTATATACACGTATATTAATCAGGTAAGCACTTAGTACCCTACTAATGCTAAACCAATGTATGTCATGTAAGCATATATGCGCTAAACATAAACAAGTAATGCATGTATGTCCCTCGCAAATCCCATTTGTGAAAACAGTTTTGAAAATGGTTATAGTCCAGACAAAGACTTTTGACCTGGTTCTCTATAACCTAGGCTCTGATGCCAATCTGTAACACCCTCAAATCTGAGTATGCAGCGGAATGTTGAATATCCGAAGGCGTTACATTATTGGGTCAATAGCACAAGATCTGAGAACGACTACTAAACGTGTCGTTTGAAAAAGATACATTGGATTAACAAAATAGTTGTTTGTTACATAAGCTCGTAGCTTCAAATTGTTCAACAATATAGATAAAGATTCCGGTTTATAA
Organism: Tanacetum coccineum; assembly: GCA_026074375.1. Classification (NCBI taxonomy): domain Eukaryota; kingdom Viridiplantae; phylum Streptophyta; class Magnoliopsida; order Asterales; family Asteraceae; genus Tanacetum; species Tanacetum coccineum. The sequence goes on along the minus strand of BQNB010026511.1, from coordinate 46,596 downwards.
CAATAGTCCGCAAGTGTAATAAGACCCCAAATCTACGTTTTGACTCTTCAATTATTGACTCCCAATGTATCATTGCACCTCGTGCCTTATTGACCTGAAAAACATGCTTAAAACGTCAACATAAAGTTGGTGAATTCATAGGTTTATGTAAATAGATGGTAGGACCGCAAGATTTTCAAGTGTATGATTTAAGCAACAAATGCAAACATCATAAAAGGTAATTTACGTTTCCTAAGCTCATGACACCGAAGCTCGACATGTATGGATGCAAATATAATTTGCCAACAAGTGTCCGTGAATGATGTGCTAACCCCGCAACATCCCAGATTCGACATGGTATGCGTTCGTTCCCAGTGATAGCTAGTCACCCGAACGGGGATTGTCAATCCCTAATAGATCTATCCGTAACATTCGCGCCCACACAATGTAATTCCCAATCACATCTATGCAATTAACAGTTCATGATCATGGACATAATGGGTTATGGTAACTTAGGCAAACACGTAAACATGGTATAAAATGTACACTTGCGTCCAGTTTGTAAAACAAAGCATGTTCTCACCCCAAGGATGTAAATCATTTAAATAATTGTAAAGCATGGGGCTATGAACTCACCTTTAGCCGGTAGTTCTCTGAATGATAACAAATATCCAAGTAAGCAGTGGATCACACCGTTAAGCACCTAAGTAAGTACGGTCAAGTCTTAGTTTACACATTTAAGCTAACGACTCATTGTATAAACTAAATCCCATTTTAAGTTTATATATACCGTGATCACTTGTGTGGTGACGCACAAGATTATTGTATTTATACTTTCGATGGTTCTCGAGAAACGTGAAATTGTTTCCGCTTAATAAATATATCATATTTATTACTTCTCGATAATAATATTTAATCATTACTCGAAACATAAACGTATATATATTTTAGTATATATATATTCCGCTTGTACTCACTTAAGTTTATAAACCAAGACTTTTGTTTTATCAAAGTAAATCATAAGTTTCTTAGATTTACGGTTTCAGTCCCTTCGTTTTATAGTTTTTATTTATTTACAAGTGAACCTCCAAGTTTCATTAATTACATAAGTGGTCCTTCAAGTTACAAAAATGTAGTTTAGGTCCTTATAACTTCACTTAAATCCTTAAGTTTCAGAATATTGCAAGAATAGTCCCTGGAGTTATTGAAATACAAGAAATGACAATTCAATCCCTTAGGTTTCGGCATTTACGGTTTTAGTCCCCCGTCTTTGTAAAAATCGCATTTTCAACCCAATTAAATCCCGACAAGTGCATTTGGACCTATTAGTCCAAGTAAGCAACCAAACCATTTCGGCTTATAAATAAGCTATTAGAGCTTAATATTTGGCTTTAGAAACGGGCCTTATTGGGCCCGTTAAGGTCCGTTTATCTTTTTAGAGGCCCGTTATAGTTTTAATAAGTCTAAATGTCGTTAATAAGCTCACGTGGGGCTGTTGAGCTTAAAATAAGCTCGGTGAGCTTATTGAAGCTTATTTCGAGCTTATTGGGCTTATGGGCCCAATAACTTAACCCGATAAGGGTGTTTAGAGTTTTTAGACTTTTCCTAGTGCTTTTCCAACTTGATTTAAGCCGAACAAACTGTTTTCTTTTTCAGCTTATACCGCATAAGCTAATAAGCTCATATGTATTCTATTGGGCCGGCTTGGGCCTGTTAAGGCCCGGTAAGGTTTTTAAAGGGTTTTGTTGGGTCCATTAGGGTCCGTTAAGTACATTGAGGTCCAATAAGCACTCAGGAGGTCCGTTGCTTACTTAGCTTATTCGATAAGCTAATAAGCTCACCGTTGGGCCTATTGGGCCCGATAGTAACCCGAATGGGTTCTAGGGGTTAGGGCTTGGCCTATTAACATTATTTGAGTCCATTAAGTTCATTTAACTGGTATAAGCTGTGTAAATTTTACCGATAAGCTGTTAAAGCTTATTGTGAGCTTATGGCTCACGTTGGGCTCGCAAATGGGCTAGTAAGCCCGTTAAGGGTTCGGTCTTTATTCTCTTAGGTCCAATAACGTTTTCTAAGCCCACTTATCTTATTAAAGTTGTATAAGTTCATCGATAAGCTGTTCGAGCTTATCGTGAGCTTATTTGCTTGTTTAGGGCCTCGTCGGTGGGCCATTTGGTTTTACAAGTCCATTAGTGGCCCGAATGGCTTATTAGAGTGACATATGGGTCTTGTTAAATCGTCTATCACTAAAACAAACGCGTCTAGCATTTCCTAATCGCGACTCATATCATGCAAACGTTTGTTAAGGTCGAATATGCGTTCCCACACCCCCACGTCATGTTTACAATGAAGTTCACGTATATATATTTACAATTTTCATTAATTGCGGTGCGTGAACCATGCATGGACCAACCCATGCACGTTCATGCACGCGTACACGTTACAAATGAGTAGTGTCGCGAATTATGCAACCTTGGCTAGGCGTCCTAACGTAAGATAACGAGGCTTAGACAATACATACAAGAGTCCCGAAGTTTTTCCTTGGATGTGGGCCTGTCGTGTGGTGCGACGCGTATACACCCAAACGTGTTTAACCCTCAAGCTTCAAAGCTTGTAAACCCAACTCCTTAGCCTTTGCATCCCTCATTAGGTCGTATATTCGACTCTAAAGACTTCCTTTGGCTATTAGGGCAAAGTTTTGTATGTAGGGTCGTTAAAAGTGTATACCGATTGTAAATAGGAAGAACGTGTGTATTTGTCCTTATTGTTTGAGTGTTTATGAGTTTAAGAAAGGTTTAAGTGTATGTGTAAGAGCATATTTATAGGCAAGTGAGCTTGTTAGATTTCCTAGATTCTAAACTAACTAGAAATCGGGCCATATATGTGGTTTTTGGAGATCTCTAGTTACTTACACATGGTATTATGTTAAACCACTAAGTACATGTATTAAATACCTAGGTGATGTACAAGATTTGCTAGATTAGGGAAAATCTTATGAGTTTGTGTTCTTTTCTTGTTAGTTCGCGGCACAAGGAGGTCCAAAACAAAGAAATGGGTTATTACCCAATGTGTCAAGCATCATTAGGGGACCATTAGGACACAAATTAATTACCTAGTATATGTACATGTACCTTTTAGGATCATTAGGGGATTTTGCTAGTTAATGTATTACCAAGGACGATTTTATGTGGGTTTACTACCCGAATTCGGAAACCAAGTGATATTAACGCAAGACATTTGTTAATTTTTGTGTCTAAGCATTTAATACGGGTATTGGTTTGAGTCTAGGTAGTCTAGGTATTTCCAGGGTGCGTCCAAATGTATTTTATCGCGAAACGTAACCCTTTTACGTGACCAATAAAAATAAAATAGCAAAGTAACATAAGCATTTCTCAAAATAATTATTTCTTACTTGGTTGATGAAAACCTTAATTTATTTGGTGACCGTTTTCATTCATTGATTATTTCTAGTCTACGCGGTTTAGCTTAAAAGTAAACATTAAAGGTAAACGCGTATCGGACTAAAAATAAATAGTGATCTCATTAAAGAGTCATATAATAACGTGAAAATGAGAAATGTTACAGTCTTCACCCGTTAAAAGAGCTTTGTCCTCAAAGCTTAAGACCTTGTAATAGATGACGTTGTCTGGTTTGGGAAGAGATGTGGGTATTTCTTCTTGAATGTATCTTCACATTCCCAGGTGAACTCAGGACCCGCCTAGAGTTCTAGTGAACCTTAACCAGTGGTATTCGGCTTCGCTTCAATCGTTTGATCTCCCGTTCCATAATTTCAACGGGCTCTTCCACAAATTGAAGCGTGTCATCAACATGAATTCCTTCTAACGGCATGACAAAAGGTTCGTCGGCGTAAAATTTATTCAGATTAGACACGTGGAAGGTATGATGAACTCTGTTCAACTCTTGGGGAAGTTCCAGCTTGTAGGCAACTTTCCCGATTTTGGCTAACACCCTGAAAGGTCTGACGTATCTTGGATTCAGCTTGCCCCGCTTACCGAATCGTACGACCCCTTTCTAAGGTGAGACCTTGAGCATAACTTTGTCCCCAACCTCGAACTCCATCGGCTTTCGCTTCCGATCAGCGTAGCTCTTTTGTCGATCCTGAGCAGCTTGTATCCTTTGCTTGATCAGGACGATCTTTTCCGTTGTTTCTTGGATCAATTTCGGACCAGCCAGTTGGGCTTCCCCAACCTCGGCCCAGCACACCGGTGATTGACATTTTCGACCATACAGTGCCTCATAAGGGGCGGCCTTTATGCTAGTGTGATAACTGTTGTTGTATGAAAACTCGGCCAATGGCAAATGCACCATTATTAGGTAGTATATGTTTTAGCCTAATTTCAGGCTCAAATGCTCATTCTATACATCCTATTTTTCGTAAGCCCATTATTATAGTTTCCCTATAAGTTTTATGACATTAGTTCGATGATTTCAAAGATGGACTTAAACTATAATGTGGAAGAGGTTGTTTTAGTGAGAGAGAGGGTTGGATGAACACTTAGAGAGAGAAAGAAAACATATGAGTGAAAATGTATGATGTGTGAAAAATGAACAACCAACCACCTCTCCAAGGCATGGAGAGGTGTATAAATACCTTTTTGGCTGGCCCATTGATAGGCTTTACATGGGCTTTCCATGGGCTTTTCCTAACTTTGGCCCAATTAGATTTAATAACATTACATTTGACTAACTACGAGCTTTGACTAACTATTATTGGAAGTGACCGATACTTTTTGTGTTTCTAACAATCTCCCCCTAAGGGAGGTCACTCCAATTTACAAAGACTTAATCCTAGCATACTATGCTTTAACTTTAGTCTTGAGCTCGTAGTCTTTAACTTCAATCATTAACTTGTGAATTGATGTAGTGATCATAGACTTTAGGCTTGAGCTTGTTCCTTTATCTTGACTTGTATGTGATAATGTGATCTTGAACACCTTGAGATCATCAACCAAGCATAATCTCGTTTCGCCATCTTGTAAACTTTGCCATCTTGTAAACTTGTGACTTTTGGACCGACATGCTCATACCTTTCTTGATTTGTTGACTTGAAAAACTTTAATGCAACATCTTTCTTGAAATTCTTTAACTTTAACACTTCGTCACTTCGAGAAAGACGTTCGATATCAGAGTAACAGAAACTTCTTTGAAATTCTTTGACTTTAATACTTCGTCACTTCAAGAAAGACGTACGGTATCAGAGTAGCGGAAGTCATGAAACATGTACTTGAGCTTTTATGATGTCTTTATGTTTGTTGGTCGGGTATGAGCATGTGGCTATGAATCTGTGAGTCAGCTGGAACCAGGTACCTCCATGTCCATCTTTAGTATCTTGCATTAAAACAGTTAGCAATAAAGCAAGGGGACGAATATGGCTTTGTCATTCGCCCGTGGTTGGTTGGAGTAACCTTCGAATCCGTGAGGATCGACCTGTGATTAGGTAGATTCAATTTAAGAAGAACCCCCTTGACAAGATTTCTAGCTGAAGTATCGAATCTTTCTAACACATATGTATTAGATTCATCAAACTCAGCATGTTCTTATTACTGGAACATCTTAAAGCAGACAGCATGATAAGAGTGAACCAGTAAGTTACTGTCTCACCGATTGAATAGAAAAATCGATTTGAAAATCAATCGACGTGTCACTTACTAAAGTGGTTTTGTGACACATCGAGAGTGTTAATCATTTCAAAAATTCATCATCAATCGTCAATTCATAACGTGGAACAAGTTTGATTCTTTTAGAATCGCACCATTGTTTCTTCCCAGCTGTCATAAGTTTGATTCATATAGAATTGCACAAGTCACCTACCATGAGCTTGTTTGATGTTGACTGAAGCAGGATTTCCATCTTCACTGTGATTACTTTAGTATCACTCTGATGTTCTGGCAAAATCATAATCATAATGCGTAGGACTCTTTATATATTTCTCGTTATTCACATTGTGTGAGATAGCAAGCATAATTTTGACAAGTGTCCTAATGAGATTTATGGATGATCTCTTTTGGCTATAGACTCAATAGTGCACTTTGGTTTTAGTGATTGGAGGCTGGAGCAAACTGCCACCTTTTCAATATCAACTAACTCGGAGTGAGAAAGTTGATAGAAATGCATGTAATCTTCGTGAGAAATGAAACAAGAGTCTGTTGAGAGACCTTGAGTGGCTAGGGAGGGTTGTGCATAGCGTCACTGGGTCCATGACTGTCTTCAATGTCAGACAACAACTTAGTGTTTCTGACAGTTTATGTATTGACCCAGTTTCTGCCTAAGTGTATGGAGGGCTTTTTTCTTTTTACCCTTTATCCTTACATTTCTTTTTCATTCTTCAACCCCTTTAATGCTTACCGCGACTTCATAACTAACACCTTGTTGGGTTTGTTCCAGTGTTAGCTCCATCTCAGTCGACATTATTCTCGATTCTCACTTTTACTCCTTTTGTATCATACCTAAGGACTTCTACACTATCTAGTGGATATCCCTGGGTAGATCCCTCCGGTTCTGGCTGGATCATGGGATTTGAATACCTATGCCTAACCACCTTATAACTCCATAAATTTAAATACACGGTCGGTCTTTTGGGTATTCCATCACAATCCTTCTAAAATCTTTGAAAAGTTCAATCAAAGTGTTTGATATAAATATCAAAAGATTTACACTTTAAAAGTTTTTCATCATCACTAAAAACTCTCCCTTAACATGTGCATTGTAATCGTAGTACATGCTAAGTATGAAGTGCATTAAGTCCATTTTATATGATCACATTTCAATACAAATTAGATACAGTTTAATCACATTTTCTCCCCTTATCTAAAATGTTATTCTCTTGATATTTTGGATATCAATTGATTAAATGTTCGGGGACAAAATGTTACACAATATCTGATAGGGACATTTTAATGCTCCCCCCTCAATATTTGAGTGTAAGTAAGACAATGATGAGTACAAGCTTTTGAATTTTTTTGAATTTACTAAGAAATTCTTGAAAATTTTGTACTCGAGCACTCCTTAATATCACCATAAAGTCTATACTACATATATACAAATTCACAAGTTTTTAATTATGCACTAGGTTTGACATGTTATGATGAGGACTTGATATGATAAATCATATGGTCCTTTCCAGCATCCGAAGGTCTCCCCCGTACAGTCTCCCACCAACAAATTTTTCTAGGCTCCTCAATAACCTTCTGTTCTTGAGTTGTCGATCAATAGCCTGGATCATAGCTCCTGCTCTTTCCCTGTTTACATTTCTCCAGACTGTCTATGGCAAGTACTCCATCCAGATTCGCTTCAGAATATCATCAAGAGCATACTGAACATCATTGAGTGTAGCGTCACTAAACTTGTGGAGTTTATCAATACGCATCAATCTATTCTTCTTGTCTTTATTATGATATATGAAGCCTTTGGGATTGGAGTATGCTGTATATGGTGTCTTTCATTTGAGATCTAATCTATAAGTATCCGGCCTTGTGAGGTTGAGCTTCTTTTGATAACTTTTGACACCTAACTGAAGATCTTCCACACGCCTTCTGAGGACAACGCTTCTTGTAAACATTCGCAGTGAGACACCCAAAGCAAGACGTTCCTCAACGTTGAGATTTGTCAGCTTGCCTTGAACAAGAAGAAGCAACATGTCTTCTATATCTTGAAGGCGAAGTCTGTTGTAGTCGCCTTCTTTGAATGTGTACAACTTGTCGTCATTTCTATGAACAGTGATCCAATCCAAATGTTTGTGATTATGCCATTCGACAATCTTAAGCTTTGTAACAGCAAGGATTCTGTGTTTAAAGTAGACATCAAGAGCAGATTCCTTGTTTACTACAAATCCATATAATTGTTGACGTTTTTGCCCCTAGTGAGAGATGCCCCATAATGCATGTTTGTTGTAGGCAATCGACACTTGACTCCACATCGAGTTTAGGACAAAGTCTTCAATCTATTTGATGTGTCCATAATCTGCAGCCTTTGTCTTTGTTACTGAAGTTGCATAAGTTTGGCTTGAGACACCACCACTTAGATATGCAAGGTCGTTATTGATGAAGTGATCAAAAGGTATTACTCGATGACCTCGTGAATTAGGTATCAATGGTAAGGGCTTGCGAAGATCATGTGGATATTGCTGTCCTTTAGGATTGTTCTAGTCTAGTTGATCTGTAGTTGCTTTGCAGACTTCTTCAAGGAAATATTCAAGTTCCACCAGACTTTTGCACAAACCTTTCATCAACTCGTATGTTGGACCGGCTAATAATTCTGGAGTCAGAGTATCAACTTTGAGCCGATTCAACACGAATGCTGAGAAGTACAAAGGAGTGTCCATCATTTCATTAAATGACTCATGAGGATCTTCATTCCGAGCTAAAGTGCTTATCCAAGGTTGAACTAGTCCATGTTTAGCAGGCAAAGTCTTGTTCCAATCACGGTCAGGAGTTGGAGGTTTTGTTGGTTTCTAAAACCAATCAGGATGCTGAGTGGTCTCATCAACAGGTTGATCTTTAGTAAATCCTGTATCGAACTCCTGATGTGTGGGTTCTTCCAAGTCTTCTTCAGCGTGTATTGGTTCCTCTACTTGAGCAGACTTGCCAGTAGACGTATGATGAGATTTGGACCCTTCTTTAGACTTGCCAGATGACTTGGAAGTCTTCTCCTTTGGTGTACTAGTTGATTCATGTTCTTTTCCAGCTCTTCTTCTCTTGGAACTCCAGTTTGATCCAGCGGATGGTTCTTCGTCTTCATCCTCATCATCTCGACGTCTTTTAAACGTGACAGTATCTCCATATGTTTCAAGGATGTCTTTGTTAGTTTCATAAGCGTCAACCAATGCTTTATAGAGAGTCTTTTGCTGATTGATCTGTCAATTGATTTGTTATTCTCTATTTTATCAATGAGAATCTTCTTCAGCTCGAGTTCAGATAGGTTAGCTGCTACAGCATGGGATGTCTTAGCTTGATTGGATGAATGAGTCAGAACTTCAGCTTCAAGTTGGTCATTTACGAACTTCTCAATTTTCGGCAAAATCTTGGAGACTTGTTCTTTAACTTGTACCTTAACTTGCTCCTTGATGATTTTTTTCATATTTTCATCAATTTTATTGATGAAATCTTCATTGTCAGCTTGAGCTTCGCTTCTAAGTTTGTCTGACTATAGTTGTACAGCTGTTTTTACGGCTTCATTCATCTTGTTTGGCAATGTGACTATCAACAAGAGTACCTGGAGTATTGAAGAGACTAAATTAAAGATATGGCTGAGCAGCAAATTAGTTTGTTTGCTTGAATTCCGAGAAGTCATCTTCCAAAGCTTTAACTCTATCTTCAAACTTAAATAAGGACACAAAGGTTAGAAGATTTTGTAGGGAGGTACTTGGAACAATTGCTGGTATAGGAACTAGTGTTTGTTGCTGAGGTTGAAAGAGAGGAATGGGTGGTGGAGAAAGTGTTGTTACAGACGAAGGAGGCATTTCAACATTTGTAGTGACGGGAACATCTACCAGAGAAGTTGACTCAATGTTCATATTAAGGATGGAGTCAATACCTGTATCCAAATTAGGGTTGAGCATGTTGGAAATGAAGCCTGATGATACAGAAGAACTCTGCTATTGAACTTCAGGAGTGACAGCTGTTATTATGACACGAGTATCTTCTATGACTTGAGTGCCTTGAACATTAGTCTGTAGAGCATCTATTATTTCAACATCTCTTCTTTCCAGATTGACTTTCACATCCCTATACAATTCATTCACTTCTTCCTCTTCATTTGTCTCTTCTTCATCCAGCTCTTCTCCCTCAACATTGTCTCTTTGAGTTACATCATTATATGTTTCATCATCAGTGGATTCAAAATGAGAAGGTATATGAACTCTTAGATCTGAACCTTCTTCTTCTTTATCTTCTTCTTCTTGTCTTTCTTTTTCATCATGAGTGGAGAACTTGGGATGAACAAAGTCTTCATCATCATTGTCTGATTCTGTCTGTTCATTATCATCATCTTGACCATCATTATCTTCATTATCAACATTATCATCATCGTCTTTACTCTCGCTTACTTCATCATCATCACCATCATCATCACTGGACTTCCAAGAAATCTGCTCATCTTTAGATCCATATGTAGGTACATCGGGAACCCCTGAAGAGACACCAGTTCCTTCATCTGCACCTGAACCACTTGCGTAAGAGCTATGAAATTTTGTCTTGCTTCTTTTGGTGATAATCTTCATCTGTTCAGCCTCAGACAACGTAATTTCTAATAAAGTATCCAATCCTTGAGCCGATAGCTTCTTCTTTCCTGATGTAGCCACCTTAGCAGTAGCTTTGAGTCTTTTACCTGGAGAAGCTTTAGGGGCTTGATCAGTCTTCTCCCTGGTTAATCTTCGTACATACTTTGGTTTTGGAACCACCTTTCCAGTAGCAAAATCATGGTAAGTCTTGTACGCCTCCGACTCCTTCATAGCTTGATTTGTTAAAGTATCAGGAAGTATGCACCGTACTTTTGAACAGTTTCATGCTTGGGGATGAATCTCATTGTGGTAAGAATAGGGTTATTACTAGCCATGTGCCAGTCCACCTTGTTTCTTCTTGGAATTGATTGATCTTCTGACATGAAGTGGTTGATAATAACTTTGGTGAATCTTGGATAGTACATGTCTTTGTTCTTCTTTGACACCTTGTTCTCGATTTGATAAACTAAGTCTTCCCATAGAAGGTATACATAGTCAACATTCTTCTGGTGATACATACCCCAAATGATTTGAGCTCGAGAAGGACGAAGTAGACCGAGTCCAGTTACTTTACCACTAAGACATTGTTGATGATGGTTCCAAATGTTCTCCAAGGTTGAGTTAGAGTTTCAACCTTGACATCAGAGAGTGACTTCACATTTCCAGAGTAACCGAGTTCTCTTATGAAAGCAAGAATTTCCTCTTCAAATGGCGGATCAACAAATTTCTGGCCAGGATAATTTGGGCAAATTTGTAGCATATCTCTGAAAGTTTCCAGATCAAAAGAGTAATTCTTTTTGTTCATCTTGAATTTGATGTTGTGCTTGTGATAGGAAACAGTAGCCCATAATTTATGCATGTATGGCAGGGACACTTACAGTGATCAAGAAGGCTTGATAAAACGGTGTGAGAGAAAGAACATCCAAAGCAACTTGAAAAGTGGGTTCCTTGGGCTTGAATATTGTGCTCAATCTGTAGTTACAATTTCTAATCCTTAGACGTTGTTCTCGTGGAACAAGAGCATCATCAAGGGCCTGCTGTTGTTCTTTTGTGATACTCGTGATTATGCTAAAAAAGAATCAATACAGTTTATATATAAACAAGTTTATATAAGACACTATAACGACCTTTTCAAGCTATGGTACCTAAGGTATACATCACATTTAGAAATCTAATCATGGAAAGGATTAACTTAATTTGGGTTAGTTGAATTAATCCAATATTAACTTGATTAGATTCCAAAGATAACCAATTTTAAATTTGCTATCTAAAACAAGTTTTAAGACACCTTCTGATTAAAATCTAAGTGTTTATGATAATTAGCCTTTTGTTTCCTTTAAGTATGATTGAATCTGGTTGATTAAGTGTAAACATCAAATTTGGTCACTATAAAAAAACTGCGAATTTGGTCACAATTAAAAACTGTGAATTCGGCCACTAAAGAAATCTGCGAATTCGGTCCTAAAGTAAATTTCGAATTCGGACACTAAAGAAAACTGCAAATTCGGCCTCTTTAGGAAAACTGCGAATTCAGTTTGAACTAACACCTGCGAATTCGGTCTCTTATGGCAAACTGGGAATTCGGTTTGAACTAACACCTGCGAATTCGGTCTCTTAAGGCAAACTGCGAATTCAGTTTGAACTAACACCTGCGAATTCGGTCTCTTAAGGCAAACTGCGAATTTGGTTTGAACTAACACTTGCGAATTCGGTTGGAACTAACACCTGCGAATTCGGATGAAACGTAGAACTGCGAATTCGTTTACAACTGGAACTGCGAATTCGGTTAAGTCTAAAAATTGTGAATTTTAATTCGAGTATTCAAGTGTTTTGCCACTTCAAAATTCAATCATGTAACATTATGGTATTCACAAGAACATTGTTTAGTAACTCATAATCATAGATTCATCAAAACTAGAACAAACGAGCACACACAAACATTTTTAGCACATATATTCATGAAAATACAAATAAGGGTAAGTTTTAATGGCTCATTAACATTCAACGATGAGAATACAAGCTTCGTAGCACAAAACCCACAAACATTAAACATCCACACCCAAAAACCTAAATTTTCAAATCATTCAATTGATCATATCACATTCATTTGTTTAACATACACAAAACTGAATTAAGCGAGTTCTCTACACATCAAAGCGATCATAACCCCTCAATCAATTTAAAGATTTATGCACTTTTGATTTTGAGAAACCCTAATTTAAGAATTAGGATTTTCGAGTTCAAAACTGAATAAAATCCCAATTCCTTCGAGGTATGAATAGTTTAAGAGGTGTAGAACAAGTTTCTTCTAGTACCTTAATCATGAAAATTACTAGAAATGGAGAACAAATGATGGCGACTTCAAGTGGGTTGAGGAAGAGATATTTCTTAAATGTGTATGTGTGTGTAGGTGACGGGGGGTTGGGTGATGTTATAAAACAATTTTTGTTTTGAACACATTCACCCCCTGAAGTTTTAAACCTTTTTAACTTTTCTAATATATGATTTATTAGGCAATACAAGTTTAGCAATTGGCACACTTAGTCCCTAATGATTTAACTAGCATACCTAACCACTTAATTCACACTTTTACTCCCTAAAGGCATAAACACATAACATATAAGCCACACATAAGCTAAACTTAATTAACTTCCCTTAAAAATGATATTCCGTTATTGTTTTAAAAAAAACTATATTCCTTTTATCAAATGACTTTCTGAAGAAGATAATTTGACATTTTCTCCCCCTTAAACAATGACCCGTTTTATATTTAAAGAGTTGTAGTCGTTGTTTGAGAAGTCGAATGTCTTTGAAAAACATTTTCTGATGACAAAATGTTTTAATTTTGAAAATCAAACACCATTAAATAAGATTTCTCTTATTTTAACACATAAGCGCACTGACACGTACACTCATGGTAATATAGAAAGCACGGGTTGTGTTGCAAAGTAAACACAAGCCTTTGCATGGTCATAAAGTAGACCATGCCCGAGAATAAATTCCCGTTATGAGGTCAAGTTTTCTTTTTAAAATACTTGCCTTTAAGATGATGACTGGGTTGCTATCTGAAATAATAGCAAGCCATTTGGCATGTTTTGAAAACAATTGGAACTTCTGCTCGAACTTCATTTACAGCCTCGTATCATTATTAAATGACATTTCTAAGATCGTAAATATTATCGATTTTCAGAAGACATGCCATTATTACCCCTTTTTATATTTTTCTCATCATTTTTAAAAAAAATTCTTTGGTTTTATATATTTTATATTCTTGTATTTTGTTTTTATAAATGTTTTGAAAATAAATAAATACATAAAAATCTTTTTGATTTTTTTGGTTTTTAATATATATACATATTGTATACATGATATTTGAATAGGTACCACCACTATTCTTCAGCTTCATCTGGCAATTGTTTTAGAGTCTCCAGCGTAAAACTCCGCATTCCCAACTTGTTAATAAGAAATTCAATTCTTTCTATGCCAAGGGCTTTAGTGAAGATGTCTGCTAACTGATACTCTGTATTGACAAAGTAAAGCTCTACTACTCCGTTCTCAACTTACTCTTTTATGAAGTGGAATCTGATGTCAATATGTTTTGATCGAGAATTAATGTTGAACATTGTTGCAGCATAAGGCAATAGCGCTTTTGTTATCACAGTACATTGGAATTTTATTGAACCTAAGGTCATAGTCGGTAAGCTGTGATCTTATCCAAAGGACTTGAGTACAACAACCAGACAAGGCTATATATTCAACTTCCGTACTGGATATCGCAACGCTTTTCTGCCTTTTTGATGACCAACTAACAAGCCTTTCTCCTAATAATTGCATACATCCAGATGTACTTCGTCAAGAGAATATCTTTGCCTTATATTCTGATAAACAATGTAGGATCTACGGTTCCTTTAGAGAATTCCTGAGAGAGTAGAAACTTTGACAATAGATCGTACCACCCGCGAGGAGCTTGTTTCAACCCATAGAGAGCCTTTGTAAGCTTATACACATGATTCGGATTGTCTTAATCCACAAACCCGTCCGGTTGGCTGACATAAACTTCTTCGCGTAGAATGCCGTTTAAGAATGTCGTCTTAACATCCATTTGGTAGACGATCATATTCATGTGAGCAGCATATGCGAGGAAAATTCAAATAGCATCAAGTCGGGCCACTAGAGTAAAGGATTCCTCAAAATCAATTCCCTCTTTTTGACGGTAACCATGAGCAACCAAACGATCCTTGTTCTTTAGAATTCCTTTTAATTCATCAAGTTTCACCTTGTAGATCCATTTTAAAGTAATAACCATCACTTTATCTGGACGAGGAACGAGCTCCCAGACTTCAAGACGTTCAAATTCATTAAGCTCCTCTTGCATTGCTTCAATCCAACATGCTTGAGTTAATGCGTCTTTATAGTTCTTTGGTTCAACTGATGTGAGAAAGGCATCATAGTAACAAAATAAGGCTTGTTCATGGAGTTGGAGTCTTGTGGAAACAGGTCTTTCGAGTTCACCGATGATGTTGTCTAAAGGATGATCCTTGGTCCATTTGGTAACGTGTTCTGAGTTAGGAGCAGCAGTGTGCACAACAGTAGGAATAACATCCGAAGAAGAAGATGCTTCAGAATCATTTTCTAGAATTGGAATGCCAAAGAATGGATCGTTATTCATGTGTGCAACATCTAAGTCATGATTGTCTTCTTCAACATCGTTAGGAATGACAGGAGATTGAGTTTCGGGTGTTGTTTGTGAGTTACTAGGTGATGGTGCATCTTGGTCAATAGTTGTTGAGGAAGGTGAACCGGTTGATGCAGCGGGTTCTGGAGCTACTACTTCAGCAATTGGAGCAATGACTTCAGGGGCTGGGCAATCAACACTTGATGGAGGGTTGAGTAATTCATCAAACAGTGGTTGAAACAAAATATCCTAATCAGTTCTTGAAGGTGGTACAAACGGTGTTGAAGGAGGAGGGTTTGGCACGAGTCCTGAACTGATTGTTGCAGGAGTCATTTCATGAAGTGCGGGTCCTGAACTGCTGTGTTCAGAAGCCATTGCTATCAGCTCATCAAAATCTACATGAATTATTTCAATGATTTAGAAATGCTTTCTTTGCGGGTGAATAGCCAATGAAAATACCAATATTAGCTTTCGGTTGTAACTTACTCAAGTTCTCACTATCATTTGTCGGATAGCAGAGTGCCCCAAATACGTGGAAAAATGATAAGTCAGGAAGTTTGTCATGTAAAAGCTCATATGAGGTTTTGCCGTGACGACGACATATGATGGAACGATTTTGGGTGTAACATGCGGTAGCAACTGCTTCTGCCCATAAGAATAACGTAGCTTTTGCATAAATTAACATTGTGCGGGCAGCTTCAATTAGCGTACGATTACGTCTTTCAACGACATCATTTTGCTGTGGAGAGCGAGCAATAAATGTTTCATGAGAGATGCCAACCTTCTCATAATATTCACGCAAAGTTTGATTAACAAACTCAGTTCCATTATCTTTTCTGATTCGTCTGACAGGCATTTGAAGCCGCACTTAGATCATCTTGAGAAACTTGATTATGAAATATGGAGCTTCATCTTTTGACCTTAAGCACTTAACCCATGTAAATCGAGAGTAATCATCGATAATGACGAGATTGTACTTCTTTATATTAACACTTGCGACACACATTGGTCCACAAAGATCCATGTGCAAAAGATAGAGTTTTTCTTGGTTGGTGTCTTCAGATTTAGGTTTGTGGGGTTTCTTCTTGCTTTTTCCCATTGCACATGCAGAACACAGATAGTCCTTTGCAAACTTTAGCTTAGGGAGACCTCGAACAAGACCGTGTCTAGCTAAATGGTTGATTGCACCAAAGTTCAGATAAGACAGACATCGATGCCATAGCCAGGACTTAGTCTTTGAGGCATTTGACAAGAGACATATAGGAGAGGACACCATCATATATCTAATAGGCAGAGTATACAGATTGTTTCCTCGAGATCCGGTTAATAGATCGAAACCTTTTAGATTACGAATGAAGCAGGTGTGTTGACGAAAAGCAACTTCAAGGTTCGAATCACAGAATTGCTTAACGGAGAATAAGTTGTGTCCAAGTCCTTCCACGTAGTAAACCCTTAAAATCGTAACATTCCCAATCTGATAATCACCATATCCCAATATCTTTGCCACGTGATCATTTTCGAATTTGATAGTACCCAAAAATTTATTGACAAAATTGGTGAGCTGAGAGCGATCTCCGATCATATGCTTAGAGCATCCGGAGTCCAAATACCAAAGAACAATTTAGACGACCTGCATTCATCAAGAGAGGAAGATGGAACATCGAAAACTATAAATCCCCAAGATTTGCTGGGTTCCTTTTTGTTAGCAGATAAAGATTTAATATTCTTAGGTTTGCTAACGGGAACATTAGTTTTAGATTTCCTAGGTTTCCTTGAGTAAACCAATGTTACCACAGGCTTAGGTGTATCACTTTCTAGAGCAGTTGGTTTCCTAAGGGGGACTTCAGCGGTTGTGGTTATCCTAGTTAAAGGGCACGCATTTCCTACTATAGTGAAGGTCCGGTCAGTAGGTCTCAAAGTGTATCCAATATTTGTAAACACTTTTCTTGTTGGTTTCCAAACTTTTTTCTTTGGACTTTTCTTAACAGATTTAGATTTATTACGAGCATTCACATCATTGATAAAATCAAGAACACACAAATCATAATTATCAGAAAGCATGCAACCATTACAATTAACACATAGAAGTTCAGAATTCGCATTAAGCTTGAAATACTGCACATTTGCAGTTCCTTTAGGTTTAAAAACATTGTTCTTATTTTTCAAAATAGATTTAACTGTCTTAAGGTGGGCTTCTATTTTATTCTTCTGAGTAATACTTGGTGTTCGCTGAATCTTATCTTTCTTTGGATTTCCTTAAGGTTGTGATCCGCTAGCACTAGTAGACGGTTTTACTCCTGTAGAAGACAACATAGGTTTGTTAGAAACTAAGTTCGATGAAGAAGCTGTTTTTGTATTTGTATTTCCCGAGGATGTGACAAGCTCAGTGAATCTAACTCTTTTGTCCTTGTTCTTTGGGGTCACAGCCACTAATTTTTCACTTGAATTGTTGATGCTAAGGCAGGTTTGTCTGACTATTATAAGCAACTACTGAATTTGTTTGGTATACTTACAAGCAGAGTCTAAGGATCCATTTAGAGGATTTTGTAATTTTCCTTGTTCCACCCCTAAGAATAGCAGCTTCTTCCTGAGTGTGCTTAAGGTAGTCAGAGTGAGCTGGCCTATTGTTCAACAATCTAGGGTTTAAATATTCCACATCAATTTTAAGCATTTCTGGATCAATAGTGTGTTTGCTAACAACATTATCAGCTAAACCTTTTCCTTTCAGTTTTCTTAATTCATCCTTTAGGGCTGTTACATTCAACTATTGTTCCTGAATTTTTGCATTTAAATCAGAAATTTTCACAGACTTTTGATTGACCTGATTAATTAACACATCACATTGTTCTTTTGATCAAATACGTGCTGGTTTAATCGAGTCATAAAGTTGCTTATAAGTCTGTTTCAAATGTTCATTCTCAGCAATAAGGTTTGACACCCTATGATCCAATTCAATATTTATCGTTTCAATCTCTTTTATGTCCTTTTTGACCTTGTCCTCATTCATATTCTTACTTAGAGATTTAATTCTCTTTTTCAACTTCTTTATGATCGTGTCTTTCTCTTGGGACTGAGCTTTCAATTCGTTTAATTCAAAATATTGATCAAAACTTGGAGCACTTTGATTTGAAACAGAATTGTCTCTTTGAAAAATTTCCTGATTAAGTTGAGTATTAACTTCTGAAGAGATGCAATGTTTTTCAAGAGCGGTATAACTTTTGAACAGTTTATCGTAAATTTCTCTTTCAATGAAATCCTTTTTGTTAAGAAGCCCAGTCTCAAATTTGAGACACTTTTCACATTCATGCACATTCACATAAGCATTATCCACAGAAGAATTCACAATTATGTTCACTATATCTTTGCTAATGACTTGTTCCAAGAGTTATTTGTTTTCATTTAAAACTTTATTCATTTTAACTTCAAACATTTTTACTCTAAACAATGTTGTTCCACAGCCTGTTCCATTTGATGAAAGACATTTTAGACTTCAAAAAGTTCATCAATTACATATTGATCGAATGTATTAAATAAGTCCTTCAGAGCTTTTATAAATGGGATTATTTCATCCCTAAAACAGGCTTTTGTATGTTCAAACCCCCACGAGCCCTCAGTAATGGCCGTGGCCATGGTTCTTTCTTTGACAACCACATCAAAACCAGCAAGATGGTGTTTAAGTTTCTTCAAACTCGTATTTACCATGCTGACTTTAGGAAGTTCTTTTGGATCTCAACTTTGGTGGGTCAACAAGAAGGACTAGGATCTGAAGAATTCATAGAATTCTGAGACCAAAAGGCTTGTTCAGTAGATAATTCAGTTTGTGGAACAAATCTTTTTTCAAAATCTTGAGAAAGTTGGTTAAGAACAGCATAATCGACTGGTGTAGTATTAACTTTCTTTTCTAACATCATTGGATCCTGTTGTTTTAAAAGCATTTTTGAACGACTCTCTTCAGCAAGAACAAGGGTCTCTTCGAAGTCAGGAATCACAATAGCACTAGTATTCTTAATAACATTACCATCATAAAGCTTGGGTTCCAACTGCTGAGCTTTCTTTAGATAGAAAGGATTTTGAAAACCTAGAGCTTGTTTAGTGGTATGATCATAGAAAAACTGAGGTTTTGTCAACATATGAACAGTTTGTGCAGATTGATCTCTTTTAAAAACAATATTATCCAGCTGCTTAATCATCTTTTCTAAAGCAATATCTCTATCAATATTTCTAGATTCTTTTTTCTTAAAATCATTTTTGAGAAGAGTAACTGTTTGCATTAAAGATTCCTTTTCTTTTAAATATTCTGAAAGATTTTGTTTAAGACGATCAATCTATACAGACTGTTCACATGAATCTAAAATATTATCTTTACTCTTTAAACCAACAATTTGTCCTTCTTTCAAAATTCCTTATATCTCTCAAGCTCAGCAGTTAAAGTATCATTGACACTTTTATTATCCAGATTTATCTTGGTACAGTTAGTCACTTGGGTTTTCAGTTGTTCAATCATAGATAATATCAGTGCATCTTGTTGTGCAGATAAATTAGAATTCTGAACAGCTGCCTGTTGCGATTCTTTCACATACTGAGAATAAGGAATGATATTGCTATCATTGGTTATTTCAGTCTCTGAATTATTCACAACACTCGACTGTTCAGAAGACGCCATCGCCTACACAACTTGATTCATCAAGTTGTTATTTACATTATCATGATTGTTTACCTCAGCGAGAGCATCTGAACCAAAATGAGATAAATTCGCCATGAGAGCAACTTTGGCAGTGTTGAGTTCATCACAATTAGAGTCATATGCATCCAAATCATCAGCTTGATAAGCAGTATTGTGAGTAATAACCGTATGTGTGGCTTGACCTTCTGCAATTCCTGGATCTGCCAAAAATGCTAGCTCTTCCTCATGTAGAATTTGACCATTTGCTTGAGCTTGTACCAGCAACACTTTATCCTTAAACCAAGAATCATCCCATTTCCTTTTAGGCTTAGTGAATTGTTTGGACATGTGTCCCTCCCCTTTACAGTTATAACAAATAACAGTCCTTTATTTCTCATATTTACTTCCACTTGCTCCTAGAGTGTATGTCCTACTTGTTCCCATAGCAAAAGAAATTTGTCTCCCCTGAACTGGTTGTAAAGTCACTCTTCCATCATTAATGGTAGCTTGTTGCCTAGGGTTTGGCGAATTCCTCAGCTGATTGTTGGTAGTAGGGTAGCAAATGCGATATGTGACGACAACAGACAAAAATGACATATAAGTTTGATGGTCATCAAAAGGGATACATCACCTTGCTTAAACACTGGAACAATTAGACCCGAGTCTGGTTGGGGAAATTCAGGTTGTTGGTTAATTGAGGAGCATATTCTAATTGAGGATGAGATGATGTTAGAGAATACACGTTGTGGGTGAACTTGATGAGAATGATAAATCTTAGATGGATAAGTGATTGAAATAGGTTTTAATGATTGATTGTTTGTATATGTTGATGGACTAAAAGGTGATCCTAACTGTTGCCGCTGAATAAGTGAAGCTTGTGTTGAAATTGAGAGTTTTGGTATGACTTCTGATGAGTTGATAAGGAGGAACTAGGTTCATCTGATTGTGTTGAAACCAAAGCATGCGATCTGAGTTGCATTCATGCATTAAACGAACTTCATTTGCATGAAATTCGTGTTGTCCCAAGTAAGCATGAAGCTGATCAATATTAGTTGTGTGCAAATCTCGAACCAATTTGACATCAGTTACAAATTTGCTCCATTTAGGAGGAAGAGTATTCAAAAACTTGGTGTTCACTTGAAATTGTTCTAGTTTCACATTGTAGATGTTCATGTCATTGAGTAGCAGTGAAAATCTCAAATAGAAATCACGTAGTGTTTCCCCCTTCTTATAAGCAAACTTATCGAATTCATCATAAAGCTTACACTCTCTTTCCTGTTTTGTCAATGAAGTTCCTTGCATGAGAAGTTGAATTCTTTCCCAAAGTTCCTTGGTGATTCGATGATTGCTAACAAGTGCATATACCTCAGGTGGTAATACTTGGAGAATCATATTTGTTGACTTAACATCATAATCAGCTTGAATTGCTTCCGTAGCAGATAACTCAGAATATTTATTTGGTCTAGTCACTCCATTCTCCTTAGTCGTAGGCCAGATGAGTGGACCATTTTCAACGGATTCAAGGATAATTCGACCATGTTGTCTATTCATCATGTATAGCTCCATTATGCTCTTCCAAGAATCGTACATATCTTTTTCTAACATAGGTGGACGATTGTCAGCACCCGAAAGAATCTCTTTGTCAGCAAGAGTCATCTTTGAGAAATTTGTATGTTAAAAAGATTACTTGTTTGATCGAACGATGATTGAAAGAGATTGTGTTGTTATGAGTTGTCCTTTGTGTGTTTTATGTCTTGAAACTACACGGGATTTTATAATTCTTGACAAAACTAGGAAAAACATGTTTCACGGGATTTTACAATAAACTGTATAATTTTGTAAACAAATTTGTGACTTTTAACTTTAGTTGCAAATTCGGTGTTCAAATGACAAGTTGCGAATTAGGTTGCCAAGTAAAACTGCGAATTAGGTTAAGCTTACAAAACTGCTAATTCGGTGACTGCCAATTAGGTGACTGGCAATTAGGTGACTGGCAATTCGTTGACTGGCAATTAGGTGACTGCCAATTCGGTGACTAGCAATTAGGTGACTGCCAATTAGGTGTCTGCCAATTCGATGACTGCCAATTCGGTGACTGCCAATTAGGTGACTGCCAATTAGGTGACTGCGTGACAACTAAGACAAAACACAAAATTTCAAAAACACAAAAAGACTAACTTTTGATTGTTTTTTCCTAAATTTTCTTGTACAACTAGTATTACTAAGCCTATAGGTACCTTAAAAATGCAAACTTTATGATTTTTAAGCCAAAAATTTTGAAATCAAGATTTGTACTTTTTAAGACTTTTCGAAAACAAAAGTTGTAAAAAATAATGTTTTTATTGATTCAAAGCATATACACCTATATCCTAAAGATACTAGATCAATTTTACCAAGGTAAATGATCCTTTAATGTACAAAGTAGCTTTGAAATAAAAAAAGTAAAAAAATAAGAAAAAGATGCGTATGATTTGAAAGGAAGAACAAACAAAAACAAACACAAAAACTAAACAAATCACTCTATGACTTTGATACCAATTATAGAACAATCAAATAACATACATAGAAAGAGGAAGAGAGGTGGTTTTAGAGAGAGAGAGTGGTTGGATGAACATTTTAGAGAGAAAGAAACATAATAGAAAACTTGTATTATGTGTGTAAATAATGAACAACCAACACCCTCTCCAAGGCATAGAGAAGGTATTTATACCACCATATGGCCGACCATAGATTGCTTGTGGGCTTTCCATGGGCCTTTTGGCCCACTTAGATTACTAAACATTACATTTACTAACTACGGGCTTTGACCAACTATTATTGGAAGTGACCGATACTTTTCGTGTTTCTAACATTTAATCATCCAATTTATGATTATAATTATACATATGTTGTTTCTCTAGTTTCATACATGACAAAAGTTATTACAGACAATAAATGTACTTTTAAAATAAGATAATCACTAACCTCTTTGTCTCTTGAAATATCTTCATTTTTTATATCACCCTGCTCATTTATCAATCTCATGATCTCCTCTTGGACTTTCTGATCCAGCTGCTCAAAATTCGATTTAGAACATCCGCTAGAATGAGTATTCTGAATTATTAAAATACAACCAAATTAACTTGATACCTACCACACTGATAAAACAACAGATTCTAACACTTTTATCTGCCTAAAACATTTATAAGAAAAAAAATAAATAAAGAAACCATGTTATACTTTCAGCTTAAAAAAACTTGTACCTGACTAATTGGTTCGACATCAGTTATGTTCTGTGTCCACTTTAGTTTTGTGACAACCCTAATCTAAACAGCCCTTAATTTGATGCTAAAATTTTAAGCAATGCAAACACGTTTCACTTTTGTGTCTCAAAATCAGCCAAAGTATATACCCCTAATCCAAACAGCCTTTAATCTAAACAGCTTATAATCTTACGCCATAATTGTAAGCAATGAAAACGTAGTTCAGTTATGTGTTTCAAACCCAACTAAGTCTTAAAGGCATAAGTTAAGATTGTAAAATGTGCTTATTCATATTTCTACTTGTAATCCGAACAAATAAAAACACCGCTGATTCGAAAGAACTTTCATTGCACAACCCTTGAACTCTATAATGCAGTGATAAACATTTCAAATGTAATACCATCATCTTTCAAGCAAGTTTGTATTGCAATGTTGTTTTAGGCTTAGTGATTTTTTAACAATCCCAAACACCCCCTAAAAGTTACAACCATGCCAGAGGCTCTTTACCCTACGCGTATAATTCATAAAAAGGATTTTAGCTTTATCAGATCAAGATCAGCTTGAAGCTCATCGAAAGACCTGTTTAAGGTGGTATTTATATTAAAGTTCTCGCTTATTAAGAAAAATTGGCATGTTAGATTTCTCAATTATGTTGACCTGGTAGATACAACAATTTTGCATATGTTAATTAAACAATATGTCATCACAGTGTCTTTGGGATTGCTACTAAAACTGTTATCTACTCATGGAGTATTTGGTATCATCAAATTACAAAACTTATCTACTTTAGGTTGAATCACATAAAATAGTATTTTGTAAACTCTATTACATTTGTCAAAGAAATGACATTATATGAACCATGTACATGAACTTTATATAAAAGTAACACACATACCGTTGCTTTTAAAGCATTCTAGAAATCCCAGATTCATCAAAAGAGGCGTGTTTAAACAGAACTTTTCAAAAATCATCTAAGGGCTTCTTTTTCTCATTTAAGATGCAAAGCCTGCTCCTGCCTTGAAGCCGACAAATAAAAAACATCAGCTCCTGCAACTAATGTGTCGAGTAGTCTCCTTCACGAAGGGATTCCATGAGAACAATGTAACGCTACAAAAGTAACATCACATTCAGAAAATTGAGAATATACAGTTAAGTTTTAATTAGAAAAAACAATAAAAAAGTTTATTCAATATGTGTGTTCTAATATCACATAAAAGTTAATTAAATTCAGTAACTCAAAAGTTAATTCTTTTAGAGTGTCTATTCGAAACACCGAAATACTTGAAAAGTTTGGATTTACCCATGCATTGCAAGTCTTTCATTAGTCAATGTTGTGATATTTAATATATACATTCTCTTTGTGTTTTGGTAATGACAAACATGTAACTTGTAAATCATTACGTAAAGTACGCAAGTTACTCGTATATATAAATCATTTACATAAACATTCATCAACTCTTCTTGACGTCCCGGTACTCCTACAAATATGGACTTTGCTAATTGGATCGGGCCAAGAAAATGGACAAGCCCAATGGGGGCCCAATAGAGTTCAACCCATTAAGGCCTAACAAGACCCAATCCAGGTTCTAGAAACTTCTAGAAAATGGAAGGAAACTAGTAAATTCAAAATTTGAATTAGCTTTTAGAAACTTCTAGAAAATAAAGGGAAACTAGTAAATTCAAATTTTAAATCAAGGTGCATCATATTATCCAATTTACCCTTCAAAAGAGACCTCTCCAAGAAATGATTTCCCTATAAATACCACACTATTCCTCCCCCTCCTCCTTGTACAAAACCCACGGCCAAACACTAATCTACATCAAAATTTATGTCTTTGATCTTCTAACATGTTTCTAGCATTAGGCTTGATTCATGGTTACTTCCTAGAAGAATTCCACTAGTACCAAGGGGTATATAGTGATGTATAGGATGTTTCTACATGAAAGTGATCATCATTATTTCTTACTTTTTATGTAGTAGATCGAGTCACATAAAAGTGATTACATTTGATCACTTGTATGTTAGATGGTGTTGTATGTTGTAACTTATTCATATCTCTTGTAATCATGTGTAATAGTTAGATCGTGGTGATCATAGGAAGGTATGTTAGATCATGGTGATCATAGGAAGGTGTGTTAGATCATGGTGATATTGGTAGTGTCTTGGTGAAGTGAAGTTTTGTGGTTAGTAGTGAAGTGAAGTTGTGTTGTTAGTAGTGAAGTGTAGTTATGGAGTAAAGTGAAGTGTTGTGAAGTAGTGTGGTTAGTTGTGATAGATTGGTTCTAGCTAGGATTAGAACTCAAAATTTGGCTTAGTGTTGGAAATCGGTGTAAGCTTAGTTATGTATGGCTTTCTTCGCCTAAAGGGAGCTTGTTGACTAGTGAAGTAACTCTCTAGTTGGGTACTCCGGGAGGAGAGTAGAGCGAAGAGGTGCTTTGTGACCGAACCACTATAAATCATCGCGTCCGGTTTGCACTTTCTTTTACCTTTCGCTTTACATCTTTATTTACCTTATCGCCTTATATTTATATTTTCATTAGATCTATATGTGTGTTGATTGTTGCTTATATTGTTTAGATGATGATTGTGTCATGGATAGAAGTTAATATTATGATTGTGTTTATATTGCTATGACATGTTCTAGTGAATATAGATGTATTATTCACACTTATTATATTGCATCTAACTTGATGGATAATTTGATACGAAATATTTTAATTTTTTAAATGGAAATGTATTCACCCCCTCTACGATTTCCACAAATTTCAAGGAGACACTCAAATTCAACAAAATGAAACAAAGATCGAACATAGTTTAGAAGGTTTCTTAGTTTTTATTTTATAGGTGAACGATATTCATGTGATATCATTGGAATATAGTGTTTTGTATTTTTGTAAATTTTGGATGATTTGCGAGGCATGATTACCTAGAAAGAAAGTTGTTGAAGTCACATTTTAATATCATTTACTTGTAGTATTGTTTGGACAAAGTTACTAGTGTGTGCCTGGATGTGACGAATGTAGAGTAACGATTAACTCGACCTAGAAACAAAATCCTAAGAGTTAACCCAAACGCTCCTTAATTTGATTTTGCTCATCCAAACATGTCAAAAAATACATATGACTTGTGTATTTTGAGTTTTGTTCATGAGATCATTATGCATGTATTTGAAAATGTTTTTAAGTTGTATTAACAATGCATAACAACAATTTTATATAGTTCTTAACGTGAGTAATTTAAAAACAAATTTGGGGTTTTGGTTCAAAATCAATTTTTTTAACAAACTTACTAATGTATGCAAATACTATATCAAAGGGAAGCATATTAGTTATACATTGTATCCTAGTAGTCCTAATTGTTTAAAATTGAAAGAAAATGGAAAATCCCAATTTTAATTTTTTTGTTCATCATGAGCCCTATACTCAAATTGGAAGAAAATAGATGAAATGACTTACAATTGATGATCTTTATGATGTTGTGTATGATTATAGGTGTTGATTAGATCTTCAATTTAAGTTTTAATGGTTGATTTTAAGTTTTTGGGTTGTTTTGTTTGTTTTTGTCGCTGCAGCAGAGAAGGGGTGTGTTTGGTTTTGTGTTTAGGAATTTTTTGACAAAAAATTACAAAGAGGAGTGATGTTTTAATTTGCATTTAAATGCTCAAAGTACTTCGGATGAAGCATTTTAAGTTGTCATGACACGGAATGGAACACGGACTAGAATCGAGACTAGAAGAAGGAGAAGCAGACTAACACGGTTTATGGAATGTGTTCCATCACGTAGATAATTAAATGATTCACGTTTGAGGGGTTTCGTAAGAATGTCAGTGATGTTGTCGACGGACGACACTTTTTTGATTGAGATTTGTCTTTTCTGGACATTATCACGAAGAAAGTGGCGATGAATTTCGATGTGTTTAGTTCGAGAATATTGCACCGGGTTTTTGCTAAGGTCAATCGCGCCTTTATTGTCGCACATGATCGGGACGTCATCGAGTCGAATGTCGTAGTCGATAAGAGCTTGTTTCATCCATAGTGCTTGTTGACATGCCTTTCCGGCGCTTACGTATTCGGCTTCGGTAGTGGATATAGCAAGAGAGGTGTGTTTCTTCGAGAACCAAGATGTCAAACAACATCCCACGAATGTACAAATACCGCTAGTGCTCTTTCGTTCTACATAATCTCCCGCATGATCAAAGTTGACATATACTACTGTTTCTATGCCGGTCCCCTTAGGATACCAAAATCCTAAATGCGTAGTGCCTTTAATGTATCGGAAGATACGCTTAACCGCTTCAAGGTGAGAGGTTTTAGGAGCCTCTTAGAAGCGGGCACAAAGGCATACACTAAACATGATATCGGGCCTACTTGCCGTTAGGTATAATAAACTACCTATCATGCCTCGATACTTGGTACTATCTACTGACTCACACTCTTCGTCTTTCATGAGTTTTGTTAGAAACACACAAAGTATCGGTCACTTCTAATAATAGTTAGTCAAAGCCCGTAGTTAGTCAAATGTAATGTTATTAATCTAATTGGGCCAAAGTTAGGAAAAGCCCATGGAAATCCCATGTAAAGCCTATCCATGGGTTGACCAAAAGGGTATTTATACACCTCTCCATGCCTTGGAGAGGTGGTTAGTTGTTCATTTTTCACACATCATAATGCATTTCTATCTTATTTTTACTTTCTCTCTCTAAGTGTTCATCCAACCCTCTCTCTCACTAAAACAACCTCTTTTCATCTTGATCGGCCAAATTCACACCTTAAATATATATAATATATAATAAAATATAAAATATATATGTAAGTGTAAAAATCAACGATCAATTTTTGGCGCCGTTGCCGGGGAGGCTGTGCAACCGTTTATCGTTACGTTGATCAATTGTGTTTTAAACTGTGAATATTTTCTTTTATTATAAAAATATAAAAAATAAAAAATAAAAAAAAAGTACAAAAATATTTTTCATTTCTTTTAGTATAATTATCAGATAAAAACCAAAGAAAAACCAAAAACATAAAAACATTGTCCATAAAAAAAAAAAGGACTTTCTTTATGTTTTGAAATTATGTTGACCGCAAGTATGTTTTGAAGTTTGTGACACAAATGTTTAAGAAGGTGTTAGAACCAAAACTAAGTATAAGCATTTTTCTTGCTTCCCTAGAATTTGTAAAGGGTAAATAATAACCCTTCTCTTATTGCAGAAGAGGAGATTGGCGTGAAAAGACTTTGGTTGTGGGATAATCCTTAGCGAGTGCAATACCGGTCCATTATGAAAAGAAAAAGGTTTTATGTGAAACTGGTAGAAACTCCTAAAATCGAAGATACTGGAGGTGAGCACAAGTGATGACAGTATATGTAGTGAGTTTGATGGATATTTCAATATGGATCCTCCTTTTTGCCCAAGGGGTAAAATCTAATAGAGGAGTGGTCGATCTCATTGATGCCGACATTGAGGATGGAAACATTGTGAATATATTAATTGCATCCCGCTGATCAGGAATGTGATGATTTTCATAAGCCCAAAAATTCACTAAGATATATAGACAAACTTTTAAAAAAGAGCAGATTTCCACCTAAGAGTTTGTTGAGAAGTGTGTTGATACTTGTTTATTTCCTAGTAATTCTGGACGTAGTAGAAAAGCTCGGTATCTTAGGTATATGGTCAAATGTCTTCTAAAAGGTTATACCAGTCGAAGAAAAGTTGACAATAAAGACGATTTCAGGAACAAAAGGTTAGAATTGGCTGGTGAGTTGCTTGAACGAGAGGTAAAAGTTCATCTTAGACATGCTCATAAGCTAATGGTGAAGGCAATGCCAAGAGATCTTTATCCGGTTTGCACTATACATCCCATTGAGCAATATTTGGATGCTGCTATTTATTATTACGAATCTTCGCAGGGGTTTAGCTTCAGGCAACATGATGGGTGGTCACTCCCAACCAAAATTCTACTCTTACAACTTCTTTTACTTTGTTGTATTGTTTCTATTATATGAATATAAGAATTTGATTCTTCATTTTGCAAAATGTTATATGTTTCATTACTACATATGTATGT
Source organism: Tanacetum coccineum (assembly GCA_026074375.1). Lineage (NCBI taxonomy): Eukaryota > Viridiplantae > Streptophyta > Magnoliopsida > Asterales > Asteraceae > Tanacetum > Tanacetum coccineum. Next base: position 17,737 of record BQNB010026511.1, on the reverse strand, counting down.
TTCGTTGAAACTTTATACTTTGGTACTATGCAATATGTAGATTTAATCATTTATACACTTCGTCGATTTCAAACACCCCGCAATGAAGCATGGGCTTTTACCCTTGTTGTATAGAATAGAGAGGATTAGTGCACTATTCCATTGTTTAAAAAAGGGAAAGCATATTGCACAACTTAGCAAAAATTGTCAACTTTGATACATTTAGAAACAATTATCCCATTCCCTAAAAGAAGAGAATGAGAAGGGGTGAAAACCGTAATCAATATTTGAATACTTAGCTTCATAATTAGCGGGTTTACGTTTCGTTGCATCAATCACAACACGACCAATCTTATTAGAAATTCATGATATTTATGAGAAATTATTATTATTATTACTATTACTATTACTATTATTATTATTATTATTATTATTATTGATAAAAATTAGAATGTACAACGATTTAATGTTTTTACTATCAAGATTTACAATCTTGTACGCATAAGAGAAGATATATTTCGTACAAAAATACACATTATTTATTCAAATTTCCTTTTCTGAAGAAGTAAAGCGCGACTATTACTAATTCATTAGAGCACAAGCATTGGACATTTGTTTTTAAACAATGCATCAAACCTAACCCAATTACTTGCCATGTAAACAGACATTGTTTCTTAATGTAGTAAACTTACTAAATAACCCTTTAAACACTAATATATTGAAACAATACCGCAAGCCCTAACTCTACCCATTGAAGTTTTGTGTAGCCATTTTTGGACCATCCTCCTTCAATTACCCTTGATTTCTCACGCACTCCCCTTCAAGTGATTGCTACCATATTTTCTTTCAATTTTTAAACATAGGCAGTATGATGTAATCATAAACGATATTTTCTTTACAATATAAATATAAATGTATTTACCTTGTTTCCGTTATATTTACCCTTTTATTTACAAACGAAGATTAGAGTAATGTTGAATCTGAAATATTTTTTATAGTCTATTGATCTAATTTGACCGATTACCATTTACATGAAAATGGTCGAACTTGACAAAAATGATTTGTACTTTTTGACAAACTATCCAATTAAAATTGTTTTTATGACAAGTTAGGTGGTGTTTGTTTCATTAAGATGATAGTTGAGTCTGAATCGCTACCACATCTTATTGGTAAGAAATGTGAGCTATACAAGTCTGAATCATAATGAATAATTTGTTTGTTTTTTTATAATTGTCTGAATGAGTTTAATTGTCCGTTTTTAAGTATATATTAAAAAATAGCAATACGATGAATAAACAGTTTGTGTAAAAACGCAAAACAAAAAAAAAAAAAAAAAAGAAACCAAAATAAAATAAAAAAAAGAAAACAAAATACTTTAGTCTTAAATATTAACCACAATAATACACCATTAAATTAGGTTTGCAAGGACCAGAAAGACCCGACCACAAACCTGATCCATTTAATCTATAATATCGTTGGGTTGGCGGGTTAAATAACCTTACATTGGATTAGAATAAAGGTTAAAAAACCGGTTTCGGGTTGACCATCTAACCCGTTTTATATACAAAAGTTGGCACATTACACGGGTTAAACAAGTTAAACGGGTTTGCGGGTCGACCCGTTTAACCCATTTAACACATGTAATAAAATGTAAATAATTTTTAATTTTAGAAAAAAATCTTAAACGGTTTGACGGGTCGACCCGCTTAATTTATTCTCAACCCGAACCTAACCTGTTTAATAAACGGGTCAGATAGGTCGACACAAACCCGACCCGAAATCTATTAGACTCAACCCAAACTGTTAATTTTCGTGTCGATTTCAGGTCGGGTTTCGTGTCGGGTCAAAAATTGCCAACCCTAAATATCAATAATAGTAGGCATTTTATAAAGTTAAGCAAAGAAAAAGTTATGAATCTTATTTTGGTGTGTAATTTTATATAGTATTGTACTCCAAGTAACTTTTTAGGTACTATACAGCTAATAGCCACCCACTTATATCTCAAAGTCAAAGTTATTACTTCCCAACCCTTTTCTTTTCCCTTCCCATGAGTGTACTTCTTCTTCCTCTCATTTTTCCGACGAGTATAATCAATGAAAAAATATGTCACCTAAAAACACTCATAAACAAAGGAGTGTTACGGGTTTTGAGGGCTCATATGGCTTGAAAGCAAGGTTTTTGTAGGGATAAGAGGCAGTAAGTACATGGCTCCACACAACACTTCTGACCGAGTAACGAGCTCAAGATCTATCTGCGTCTGACACGCAAGAGAAAAACAAACAAACCACAATGTCTGAAACCGCCGTCCTGACTGGAATCAGACGTCAAACTTGGTTCGAGAATGTTTTTGACAAAAAACAAACACAAAAAGCCTCAGACATTTATTTCAAAACAACTATAAGATTTAATTATTTCTTGAATGCCTGTTGTTTTGATCGAAAAATAAATTTGAAAATACACTTGAAGTTGATCTCATATCTTATTTATAGTGAAATGATTAGTTCATAAATTATGAAGCATGAAATTCTTTTGCAGATTGATAACGCTTATTTTATACATATTTCTATACGCGTTATCTATGCTTTTATCTATATTTATTTGTTAATTATAAGAACTTTCGATAACTTAATAGACTATAATATTGTCTTTTAAATATAAGGTTCATGATAACGCATACGTTGAACAAAACAAAGAATAACCCGGAAGAATTGAAGCTTAAACGAAGAAAGAACTCAAGTTAAAGATCTCCCGACACATGTCCACTGTTTTGGCCATAACTTGAGCATACGAACTCCATTTGACGCGATTCTGGCGGCTACGCGACCAGGAAAGAATTCTCTACAACTTTGATTTTTGTCCAAAGAGGCTAAAATTAACACTTAAGTACGCCGGTTTTTATGAAAAAGATACAGCGCACGTTTCTCTGAATCCAAAGTACGGCGGGTTTTTAATAAAAACCGTCGCACTTTCTGTCTAATGCATTAAATACGCGAAGTTGGCCCAAAAAATGGCCACATACATCCCCAACTTGGCCCCCAAGGGTTGAAAAGTCTATAAATACCCCCATGGGTGCTTGGAACAAAATATCTCACACACAAACACTTGCAATCTTAGTGAAAAGTATAATTATAGTTAGGAGAAGTTCTTGGGGAATTTGGTTGAACTTGCTTGTAGTTCATCAACATTCCCGTGTTTTAATCCATCCAAGGAAGTAGCAGTGAAGTGTAATTCGAAGCTATAAGCTATTGTGACAGAATTGTTCATAGTTTTCGGATTTACTTTGAATATAATATAGTTTTCGTTGGGAAAACTTGAGAAATCATCAAACATTTGCTCTTGAAGTTGGTATTAATCTTGTTTCTCTTTTGAATATGATCTTTACTGAATTCATGATGAATGTTATGTGTTTCGTTACTATGAAGATGGAGTAGTCATTCTATGTTTTGATTGGGGGCAATTATGTAACCTTGGATATGGAGTGATTGGATACTTGTTTATTGAAATGATTAAACATGGTTTGCCTAAGTATATAGGCCGAAAGGGTACTTTATAAATCATTGTTCTATCATTCCATTTATTATATTGGTTATAATAACGTACAAAGGCCGAAAGGATTCGTTGTTATTAACTAGTATATTCACTCGTTACATTTAAAGGCCGAAAGGATTTGTGACTTGTGTTATCTTGCTTTCTAAAACTTATAAAACACTCAACCTCAAACACTTTCTAATGTCTTAGTGAACATCAATGCCTAGAACAAAAAACATGCTTTAATTCTTTGCTTGAATCATCCTTTTATTGCTTTCTTTACAATATTCGATATATGCACATTTATGGTTAATTTGATAAGTGACAATCATTTTAGCTTTAGCACCTTACTTACAAACTGTGAAAACATCAATTCTCTTGGGACGACCTGTACTTACCTAAGCTATATTACATACGAAAGGGTATACTTGCCCGTGTTATGTTTTTACTCAAAATCGGTGTTTCTAGTATTATAAATTTAAAGCTTGCAAAACACACATCAAGTTTTTGTCGCCATTGCCGGGGAATTGTTTAAGTTGTTATCAGTTTGTTTGATTGTTTTTGGTGCTATTTGTTTGCTTAAACGTGTTTAATTGGCTGAATTTCTACTTTCTGTGTTTGCAAGTACGCCGCACTTCTTTTGTAGTGCGCCGCACTTACCCTGCTTACATTTGAATTTTTGCCTCGTAAACCCAAAGTACGCCGATTTAACCCAAAAACTGGCGCACTTTCTGAGATTGTTTCAGTTGTTTCGAAAACCCTCAATCTGCTAGTCTTAGGTTCTATAATCATTTGGAACTATATTTTATCTGATTGTATTACCTTGTAAATTTGTTCATATTTAGTTTATTCAAAAAAAACCAAAAACCTTATTTTTCAAATCGTTCTGATTATATGCTTTAGTTGTCTTAATTGTTTTCCGTAAGTTGATTATATTTAATTTTTGTTAGCTCTGTTTGATTTATTTCTGTTTATTCCGTTCGTTGTAATAACCTAAAATGTAAAAGACGAAAAACATAAAAAATTTCAGAAAAACTGACGCACTTTTCTTAAAGTACGCCGTACTTATCCATCTAAACCAGAAAATAATAATAATATTTTATCTCATTTTTCCCTGTTTTCTATATATAATTGAAATATATATAAATATATAAAATATATAAAAAGTTCCAGTGATAGCTAGTCACCCGAACGGGGAGGTCAATCCCAAATAGATCTATCTATAATCATTCGCGCTCACATTCCAGTAATTGACAGTTCATGATTCATGGGCATAGTGGGTTATCGCTACTTAGGCAAAATGTAATCATGATAAAATGTACACTTGCGTCCAATTTGTAAAACATGCATATGTTTCTCACCCCAAAAACTTGTAATTTAATAATTGTAAAACATGGGGCTATGAACTCACCTCGAGTGAGTAAATTGATAACAAAATATCCTAAGTAAAAACGCGTCACGCTAACGCTCGAATGCAACCTAGTTAATATAGGTCGAATCAGTATTCAAGCACGTTGTCTAACAACAACTGTATATAATCCTATATAGTTATCATCGTACTATCGTTCGGGCTATCATAATTTAAGAGGTCATGACATGACGTACGAGGAGTTAGGACACTTTAAATCGTAAATCCAACAACTCGTCAATACGCCATCCGAAGAAGCCTCATTATGAAATTCCCTAGTAATATAGCACTTTGATAACTAATAACATATATAATCTATATAGCTATATCACCATCTATTTGTTTAAGTGAAATCGTTTTAGGTTTTTGAGATTCTGTGATGAATAGTGTTTTTACTGTTCATAACAGCTATATAATCATTTTTATACTTTTAATTAACGTAAAACCCGTTTTAGCCGTATCTTATTCGTTATAGCTCCGTTTTTAGTGATTCTTTCGAACACGTTCTCGTAATTGAAAGTTTTATCATATTATTGATGTTTATAAAGTATAAGTTTCTGTAATGAATAGTACTTTTTATAAAAATTGTTTTATAAAAGTATTAACTATCGTAAACTTGTAAATGGCGTATCTTCTTCGTTATTAATCGGTTTTTCGAGTTCTTTATGACCCCTCGATCCTTGTGACATGTAGTATTTTATAAAATCATAAAACATATATGTAAATTTCGAATTACAAACAGCCCCTTAAGATATTTTTTCCAAAATGTGTTTAAAACTTGTTTTTAGGACTTTTTAGCTTTACCACTTTGTTACAAACCCATTAGAACCCTTAATATCTTATGTCTCACATATATTAGGTCCATTAGGTCATGTTTTGTTCATGTGAGTCCAAGATAACAAGATTAACATGTTATTTTACCATTTTACTTGTAACTCATAAGTTGACTTTTAGAAACCCTAATTTGCACTTAAACATGTTTACTCTTAAGCATCATGTTAAAACACTTATACATTCCTTTTAACATAATATTATCATCCATATGACATGTAAATAAGTGTACAAAACCATGATCATAAGTAAATATTCATTTTACATATTCAAAAGTACCCTAAATGGTGATTTAGCTTAATATAACATATGAACACATAAAATCTTAGTTATGAAATGATTAAGCTTTATATATAACCTTGTGTGGATGAGTAGAGAAAAGAAAACCAATCACACCCTTGTGATTTAAACTCTTGGCTTGAAAAATTAGAATGAAACCCTAATTTTTCCCAAGTAAACCCTTTCTTTCTTTTCTTGATTCCTTCCTTGCAAATGGTTAACCAACTCTTGAAACCACCTTAGAATACCTTAGATATGATGTGAGTATGCTTGTATAATGATAGAAAATCAAGCTATGGATTTGGTTTGGCAAGGGTTTTGAGCCGTGAGCTATTAAGGAGACAAGAGAAGAATTTTTGTGATTTTTGTTAAGTGTTTATGAAAGGAAGAGTGCATGCATGCTATTTATAGTGAAAATATCTTATTAACCTAACCATGGTCACTTTCTAACCCTTGCACAAGGTTAATTAGCCAAGTGGTTCATGGTGTAAGAGTTGGTTCCCTTGATATTCATAATATCTAGATATTATGGAGAGTAGTCATGCAAACAAGTAAATTCTTGGTCCTATCACTTGAAATCCGGCCACCTATACATATATATGTTGTTATATTTATTAATTTGAGTATTGGGTATAATCGTGGGTATTTGTTTAGGCGTAGTTAGGTTTTGGAACTTCCGGGAATGCCTAAACGCATTTTATCGTGAAACGTAAGCATTTTACGTAACCAATAAAAATATGATGAACAAAGTTAATAATTATCCTCTAAATAATCATATAACACTTGTTAGATATAAACTTTTAATTGTTTAACGCCCGTTTACATTGAATGATCATTTTTAGCTTACGCGATTTAACGTAACGATTTCCATTAAAAACAAACGCGTACAATACTAAAAATAAATGGTGACTTTATTAATGTCGTACATTGTCCTAAAACACGGGGTGTTATAATATATTTGGAGCAGTATATTACATGTGGTTGTATTCACATGCTTGGCGTTCTGTTTTGCGTCGTATCTTTCATAATTCAACCGAGCACTTATGAGCCCTGGGAAGTCTCGTTTCTCTTATATTAATTTTCCCGCTTGTCCTACTTTTAAGTTATTTTATGATTACGCATATTTCTAAATTTAAGTGGGGGGGGATGAATTGAAAAATTAGACTCATTATTAATTTCTAACTTTTATTCGCCCTCTATAATCTAAAATTTTAATTTATTTTTAAATCTTTTGCCACTTAGGTTAATATATCAGAATAAAACATAGTAAAAAATAATAAAAAAATAAATAAAGTTTTGAAATCAGAGATGTGTCCTGATTGATAAAGCATATCTGACTCTGGATCGATGACATTACCTGTGCATTTATACCAATCACCCAAAAAAATGTAAGGTTTAGATCTTAAGGAATTCAGGTATCCATCTTTGATACCTAAGATAATTTTTGCCTTTAGCTTTCTCGAGTTAAGGTTTGAATGCAATTGCAAGTGTCTCATCCGTCATTACGGTTGTGTATTTGTAATTTGTCGCATTTTCTGGAGCATTGTATCGGTTTAAAAATTGTATGAGTGTGCCGGTGATTTATTAATTCTAGAACTTGTGCTTGAAATCATTACGAGACCGCAATGAGATCACGTTCGCATGATAGAGGTATTTTTAAGTGATAAAGAAGCAATTTAGGATTCAAACCAAATGGCCATTCTATTTCATATTATTTATTCCTTTAGCTAACTACACTGATTAGCTAACCACTCATATATAAACCTTTTTGTAGCACTCATCTGTAGTGCTAGATACCCCTAGTTTAAACCGCTGAGCCATTCTATTCATTTTTCTCATCCACTAAAAAAACAACAAAAATATATAACCTTTAGCCTAGCCTTACCCCTTGTCAGAAGTCCCAATGGTTGGTTGCTAGTTGCTCGGTATGATTGGTTGATTTTTGCTTATTGTTTGTTCGCGCTTCCCTATAAGTGTTGTGCCATTTCAACGAAATGTGAAGATGAGCTCCTTTGTGCTTCGTATTTTTGTGGTGTACACTTATATTAAGTATAGGGGAATTGTTAGTTGTATGTGAAGGGTGGATTGAAAAAAAAGAAAAAGAAGAAAAAAGAAAAAAAAAGAGAGTGAAGTATGAATAATAGTTGAGATGTTCGATTATCTCACAGGTTTGTGGATTGTCGTAACTAGCAACATGGGCTCTTGGACTTGTCGACATGTATTTAATTATAAAACCATTTCTAGTATATATTTTCCATGCCTTATCCATACCCTTATTAAACCTTAGCCTAACGTTACAACCTGAATAAAAGCCATCTTTTGATATTTATACTTGTTGCTTACGCCACATCGGTGTAGTTTTGTTTTGTTGTACAAGCCTATGGTAACTTAATGAATTATGTTTGAGCAATTGAGTGTAATTTTTCTTTTACCCTCTATTACATCACATACGATTGTTTGAGTGAATTATACTTTCCTTATTCATGAGTTGCTTAGTCATGTTATAACAGATTGAAGATCATTGGGTATTGTCAAACATCTTTGTTTTCACATATCAAAAATTCAAAAATATTTTTCATAATTTAATGTTTGTTTTGTAAAGCTTATTATTTTTCCTTATTTTGCTTGAGGACAAGCAAACCCTTAAGTGGGGGGGGGGGGGGGTTAGCGCCTTTTGCACTTATTTATAATAAAATCAACAATATTTTTGATATATTTAAAAAAAAAAATTTTAAATTTTCCCTTATTTTGTCACCTAGGACCTTATTTATAAATTTCTTTTCTTAAATTTTCTTGAGGGCAAGCAAAATTAAGTGTAGGGAGATTTGATAACGTTCATTTAATACATATTTCTATATGCGTTATCTATGCTTTTTTATATATTTATTGGTTAATTATAAGAACTTTCGATACTTAATAAACTATATTTGCTATTGTAGGTTCATGGTACGTGTCATGGAAGAAAACGGAAGAATACACGAAGATTTGATGCTTAAACGAAGAAATAACTCAAGTTAAATATCTCCCGACACCTGTCCACTATTTTGGCCATAACTTGAGCACACGAACTCGATGCGATTCTGGTGTCCACACGACCGGGAAAGAATTCTCATCAACTTTAATTTTTGGCCCAATGGCACCAAAACCGCCACACTTCTAAAAATATGGGGCGCACTTTTGACAAGATACCATGTACGACGCATAAAATAAAATGTGCGCCACACTTTTAGTATGATGCAGTGAATACGTGAATTTAGCTACAAAAACGACCACATACATCCCTAACTTGGTCCCCAAGTATTTTTTAGCCTATAAATACCCCCATATGTGCTAAGGAACTTCATATCTTACACACACACAACTCATACTATCATTGGAGAGGAGGAATGAGTGGTGAGGATCTTAGGATCCAACGATCCAAACACCCCTTTATCTTGCCATGCTACCACCACTCTCCATCACAAATCACCACTAAAACACCACCATTTCCAGACCCTAAACACTATATTTCCAGATCCTATATACATCATACCATGAGGATTAGATGATTCACACCAAATCTCTAATTCCTTCACTATATTAAACTCATTACCAAACACAGCATTTGGTGACGTGTTGCCGAATTTCTAAAGGATTCGTGACAGATCCTCGGGGCATCTCAGTAGGTTTAGGATGTTGGTTGTATAAGGAAGCAATAGGTTTTGGTTTGGTGCTTGTTACTAGTTGGAATATCGGTTTTGGTACTTTGTTCTTATATGTGAAACATGATATAATATTTAGATGATTTTGGTATGACTTGTGACTATATATGTTTATGAATTTGATGTTATCTTTGCTTGGATCATTGTTTATCTCTTGGTATATCATTGCAATTAAAATAGGCTAAAAGGGTTAATTGTCTTGATGTATTTTGAACCGTTTTTCTATGGTGTATCAATATCATACTTGTGTGAATTGTGTGGTAAATTGATAAACAACCCAAGTAGAACGATGTTTAAGACCCTTATTTATGTTGACCGACCGGGTTGGGAGGAATTCATATGTATGCATATTTGATATAAACTATTCCTAATACACTCGTGATGATGTAGTATATAGGCCGAAAGAATTCTATGTTATCATTGGTAGATATGCTTGTAATTATGATTACCCATTATATATGACTTGTATGCTTTGTTTATATAAAGTCTTGTTCTATCTCTATGTATTATGTTATGTGGATCATGCCTTGTTCCTTGTTTGCTTTATACATACGTTTTGGCTATTTGATCCGTGACAATCAATTAGCTTTATTACTTGATAAATAATCTGTGAATGGCTACAAATCTTGTGAAATGACCTAGACTTACCTAATACTATATTACACTCAAATAGGGTATACTTACCCGAATGTTGTATTTTTAGTCAAAATTGGTATTTCTAGTTATTATAAATTTAAAGCTTGTAAAAACACACATCAAAGGGTCCCTCGTCATCATACTTCATTTTGTAATTCGTACACGGCGTCTTCTTATTTCTGGAACTTTTTCCCATGTTACAAACATATGGTGGCAATTCGAGCCCATCAATTTCTGGTATGTCCCCAAAATCTATGCCTTCTATTATGGCATCCGAGACATCTTCTGAATCATTAGTTTTATCAGAGTCGTCATTAAAAAGATCAAGATTGGGGTAAATGGTTATTTTTCCGTTTCCAAAATCAGCTATTTCTTTTGTTAACCTTAGGAATGATCTTCCAAGCACTACTCCTGGTTCGATATCATCTTCCTTGGGATTGATGATAAACTTCACGAAGTGAATTTCTCCTCTTAAAGCAACTATCAATTCTTTCTTTATAACTTTGTCTCCATTCTTCACTTCATGTTCCAAACATAACTTGACCGCAAACTCATTTGAGATCAAGTTCTTATCGTATTCCAGATTAATTTCCCCGTCATATGCTTCTAAACCGTTAGCAAAACATGGTGCAACATTTCTTTCACTTATATCTTCCGTTTCCATCCGGTAAAAGGTAAAAGCCTTTGCCTCTTTCTTTTTTCCATTATCTGATGTGTCATGATATTCAGGTGTATCCTATTCTCCATTATTCTCAACACCATCATTCAATGAAATACGATTGTCCTCTCCAAGGCATAATCGTCCGATACTTATGTTTGGGTTCATTATGCCCTTAAAATAACACAATATTAAAATAAACATTAGTGGGTTAGTTAAAATAAAGATAAGCAGTTCTTTACACTTAAATAACATCAGCAAACACATAGAAATTAATAAACAGGGTAATTTCTTCATAATGAAGAAGATACGATAATTTTGTAAACTTTCAGACAGACAAGTGCTGCACATTTCACAGGAAGTGCGGCGTACTTTCTGAAGTTTTTTGATTTTTTCTAGAAAAACCGGCGTACTTAAAGATAAGTGCGCCGCACTTTTTAAGTTTTTAGTTACAAAATTTATTAGTCTTTTTATCTTCATAATTTTAAGCATTGCACATTTATTATTTATATTAAATAACATATAATGCATATAATTGAGCAGATTAAATACAACATTTATCACATAATCATATAATGGATAGTATATTTCTATTTTAGTGTTTATAAGATTTTCATAGCTATCTCTCGAATAAGCAAATTCAAACAGTAATAAGCAATGAGTAAGCAAAACAAATATATTCACAATTATTGAATTAAGCATGTATAATGTAAAAACATATTTTTTTGATTTTTTTGTTTTAATGCACAGTTTATGTAAATACAGAAATCCAACAAATAAGCACATAAGGAATGAGATCCACAGGTTTTCAGAGTTGAAATTATAATTTTGAAAGGGTTGGTTTTGGTTTTGATTTAGAACATACTGTATTGGTGAAAATTCTGCAGAAAGTGTGACGTACTTTCTGTAAGAAAAACGATTTTTTGTTAGTTTGCCAGAAAACTGTACGGTGAATTGGTGAATTTAATATTGAAAAACAGTAAATAACTTTACAGGAAACAATTCAATCCCCGGCAGCGGCGCCAAAAACTTTGATGTGTTATGAAAGATTTAAAATTATAAGACTAGTTTTAACTGATTTTCTAACTAACACACGGGTAAAGTATAAACCCCCGGTTATAGTATAGAGTTTAGGGTAAGACCAGGTCGTTTCATGGGATTGGTGTATCACAGAAAAGTCATTTAGTTTTGCAAATAAGATATCTTTAAATTTGTCATGAATCTAAAGATAAGATGGTAAAACGTATTTCAAGATTTAAATGCAATGTTTATTTGGAAGACAAGAGCAATGAAGGCCAAACTTGGATAATAACGAGTACGTGAATTTAAGTATAATCGGATAAATGAACGGTTAGTTTATTTAAATGATTAACCATTTAACATAATAAGGAATCCTTTCGGCCTTTAATCGTTATTATGAAAAATGCTTTAAGATCAATTCGTGTTTGGAAATAACAAAGATAAACTTGCTCAACCAAGTTCGTTAGACATGAGGGTGAGCATTAAACGTTTTTATACTTGGCTTGATGATCACTTTATTAACTAATTCTCACAAAGCTAATACCGAGTTGTCATAGACAAACAAATCGAAATTAAACACAAAGTCGGATTCTTTCGACCTATATCCGAACTAAGTGAGAAATCAAATGATTATCAAAGATCCAAGTACTAAAATATCAAGTTTAGAATTGTCATTTACCAAAATCGTTAATTATTACCACGTTTATTCTCCTACTCTCATAAATCCCAAATAAACATAATTCGAATACTCCATATTGATTGAGATCAAACACATAAGATTCATATAAAACTCAGAAAAGATCATAATTTAGAAGAGAAACAAGATTATACCAACTCCAAGAGCAAATGCTTGATGATTTCACACGAATTTCCAAAGAACACTTTATTATATTCAAAGTTAACCTGGAAACTATGAAAATTCTGTCACAATAGCTTATAGCTTCGAAATAAACTTCACTACTACTCTCTTGGATGAACTACATCCCAAAAATTGGATGAACTATAATCAAGTTCACTCCAAATCCTAAAAACACTTCTAAACTATTTCTTGATAGAATTCTTTGATTGAATAATGATTGTGTGTGTTTGAGATATCAAAAACCCTGAGAATAAGGTCCTATTTATAGCCTTAGAGGTTCCTCAGGTCGTGCGTTATGGGGGAAGTAAATAGTCTCTTCTAATGCATCAAGTTAATGATTTGTGTAACCGCAGCCTCAAGTGCGCCACACTTCAAGAAAAGTGCGCCATACTTGCTTTGAACATTTCATTTTTTCTCTATGCGTCCAAAAGTACGCCGCACTTGGAATTTTTTCATTTAATACTTCTTCTAGATTCTTCAATTAACAATCGTTAGGTCATTTAACAAACGTCTTTAGCATTTTTAGTCCTTTCCGTGATCTTTGGTCCTGAAACAACTTTTACACAAATAAGTAACTAAACAAGCAATATTTAATATATTTACATACGTAATTTATATATTTACGAGGGATATTTTATGTATATTTGGAGCGTTATCAATGTTTCAAGTTTGATATTTTGGAGCCTGTGATGGATGGACCTTTGAGGGAAATCTATGACTATACATGACTTTTCTTAGCAACTAGAAACCCCATCATAAAAACCAAAGATAATTTTTAACTTCCTTTTTTGTATTCCTCAACCCTGAACATTTAGAGAATGGGTTCGTGGAATATTTACCGTTTCTGTGTTTTTATAACATGTTCAAAGTGCAGGTAACAACTTTGTTCTACGTGGCTTTTCGATTGTGGTTAAATTCTTTGCCTACGGATGCATGGTTTGTGCCTAGGGGTGGCAACAGGTCAGGTTCGGGGCGGGTTTTAATGAACCTGTACACGCACTCATTTATAATATCAACATCCGTACCCGCCTTATTACTTGTTGGACAGCCGATGAATATTATCTATCGGCTTTTCGGGTTTCCCCGCGAGTATCGTGTATCCTAAATTACATATTATATGGACAAAACGACCGGTATTAAGATTAAGTCACACTAAAAACCACCGACAAAATAAAGCAAATAGCTTAATATATTCAAAAAAATTTAAAGTTAAAGAAAATAAAAAACAATATAAAATGATTTGACGTTTTTAAATAATTCATGTACAACATCCAAACGTATTAGATAATAGAGGTACTTATATATAAAAAATACAATGGAAATAATTATTATATATATATATATATACACACACACATGTATATATATATATATATATATATATATATATATATTTATTATCTATGTATATACATATTATATAATATATACACCACACACACACACCACACCACATATATATAATATATATTAATATATATTTATCATAAATGAAAGAACCTCACCATATATTTATATTTATGTATATTCACAAATATAATATATCTATATTATAATATATATGTTTATATATATATATGTGTTTTTATTTATATGTTATTTTTTTTATATTCTGTATATATATATTGTATTATATATATTTTGTAATATATATTTTTTATATATTTATTTATATATAATAATATATACAACATTATACATTACTATACATTTATGTACATATATATATATATATATATATATATATATGTGTGATGTGTGTGTGTGTGTGTATATATACATATATACATATTATGTATATATACATATATATATATATATATATATATATATATATATATGTATTTATATATATATGTATATATATATATATGTATATGTATATATATATATAGGGTGAGGTTTTTTTCAGAATCAAATAAATGTACAGAACTACGAGAACCATCATGGACCAATAAGATTTTTTTGGATATTTATTTTTATTATATAATTCAAAAGGGTATAATAGTAAAACTACATTTTTTATTTTATTTTTAAATTTCTTTTAATAAGAACGTTTTTCTAGTTCCTAACTTTTAGGAATTTAATATTTTTATTTTTATTTTTGGAATAATTATTTCTAGCATGCATGTTTTAAAAGGTAAGTTGCATATGCGTTTTTTTAGATAATGAATGTGTTTTTAATGTACAATTGCTTAATAATTTAATGTGTTTTGCTCACAAATATTTAACACAAGTGCATGAAATAGCAAACAAATATATTTTATATGTATTGTAACTATACATATATAATAATTAATAATCCATGTGAATAAGTTTAAAAACTCATCTTGTAATTTCTAATTTTTTACAAACATTATACACAAAATACATGTGCACTCTTCATATTGCTCATCATATTTGTCTTTGCTCGAGTTAAAAATACATGTGCATTTGAGTTCATCCATATGCCTTTATATATACAAGTACAAAACACATGTGCACTCTTCATATTGCTAATCATACTCGTACCTATAACCACAAACAATAAATAAACGAATTATTTAATTATAACAACTAATAAAACACATACACAGTATACAACTAGCAAACACATATGCACAACTCATCGTTTTTCTATGTATAAATAGTCTCAAGTCTATTTCATCTACAACGATTAAAAAATTATGCCAACATCATAAAATATATTCACCGTCTTGGATTTCATCGTAATGTTTAACACATCTAAAAGCATATTCAAACATAAATACAACTTTTTAATAAAACTCATAGAAAATTTTAAAATATTTTCCATGGACATGGAGGTGTGTATAGTTCAATGTGTTGTGTACATCTTGAGTTCTAATGTTTTCTAAATACTTTCCCATTAACAAATTTTAGCTAAAAAATCAAAAAACACAATAATAGGAGTTGAACTTGAAAATCGTTCACATGTATATTATAAATACAGTTGTTACAGTGATGAACTATAACCAAATTAATAGTGTCACCCATAAAAACAGTTATTAAAAACTACATGGACTTATTTTAATCAAACAATGGTCTTTTTTCATATATACACGTGATATTATAAGACATATGCAAACAATTTTAGGTTAAAAATATACCCTATATAAACCTACCAGATTCAAAGCATGAACACCAACAAAAATTGCACGATTAATAGACGGAATTAGGATATTGTGAATCCCATCTTTGATGGTATTCGATTACCCTTATTTCATGTCAGCCAAAATCTCGTTCCGAATCGTTTTCCAAACAAACTATGGAAAAAAATTACTTTATGTGAAAAAAACATTTTGCACTCTTTCTAATTGCTCATCAGACTCATACATGTAACCACAAACAATTAATCAACGAATTATTTAATCATAACAACTAACAAAACACATACGCATTCATTTCCTATATCATATAATGCAAACGAATTTTTATCATAACAAGTAGTGTTACATATATGCATAATCTTGCAAAACACATATGCACACTTACTCATAAGCTATTATTGGTAAATAAACTAGCATAATACCAAAAGACAATCCCAACTATGCAACTAGCAAATACATATGAACGAATTAAAAATATATGCTCACCTATTTCCTTGATTTAATATCAACCTTAAAATACATATGCACAAATTACCCCGTTTAAACCATTCCTATTTTGACCCATTTGCCCAACCTACCCATTTTTAATAGAAGAATGTGGCCCCTTTTATTGCATTTTAACGAAATATAACGACTAATATATAATAAAAATATGAGTACTATGGTCAATATTTGAGAATCAGTAATGTGCCTTTTCTATCATATGTGAATTATGTAAGTCAGAATGAAAAGCTCTACAATCGCCATTAACACATATGTTTTCTTATTGAAAGTTTTATTATTCATCAAGTTTTCTAAATGATCTATTCATATAAAAATTTAGTTGAGGCCCCACCCATTTATTTTCGCTAATAGAACAATAAAGAGAAGAACAACATTTAGCTTTGGATAGTTATATAACAAATGAACCAGTTATACAAGATAGTCGATAACAGAATGTTTATATGCTAATGTTTTGGTTTTGTGAATAGATTGAGGATATTAATAGAGTCTAACTTCACCAATCAAAATCTTACGAGTATTGATCAAAGTAGTAAAACTTTTTATACATATTACATGAGCATATATATCGTTAGGTTTTGGGTGAGCCCGGCTTTACAATTTTAATACCCAAAATAATTCTATGAAACCCACCCTAAGCATTTCAAGGTGAGACAAATACTCGACCCAACCCAAATCACCCTAAACCAAATAACCATAATCAAACATGAAAAAAAAGAACCTTTTGTGGAGTCATTTCTCGATAAAAGTCAATTTAATATTGAGACGAGAATGGGGATAAAAGAGTGACGGGTATGTTTTTGAATCATTTTTTATAACAACCGATCATATTGGTTAACAAGATAGATGGAGGCTGTGGATAGGCAATTAGGGTTCTTTGGGAGAGAAGATGGAGTAATAATATGAATCCTAGATCTATATCCCGTATATGATGGGAAATTAAAAATGGAACGGTTTTTAAGAATTAATGAATTGAAATTCCATTTGTACCCTTCCAACCTTTATTAAATTATTTAAAATCTTTATCATTATTACAATTATGCCACAAGTCATTTTATCCGTTGATCAAATATCTAATGGTTAGGAATGGTTCTCGCAGTTCTGTACATTTATTTGGTTCTGAAAAGAACCTCACTATATATATATATATATATATATATATATATATATATATATATATATATATATGAAAAACATAATGTTTAAGTCTCGTGCGTGCACGGGCATTAA